>BLKR01015026.1:0-126953 GCA_011170035.1 Teleogryllus occipitalis
CTCTTAAAGAGTATTACATTAGCCCGAATTTTCTACTGTATATTATTAACCCCGACTGATCTTATTAACATTGTCGAAAAACAATATTAACGCTAGAGATTTTTGCTTAATGTAATCTCTTTTTAAAAATAGATCTTGTATTAAAGTAAATTGAACAATCTGTTTTTTTTTTACTGCAAATGCAAATGCTTCACTTTCTTTTCGCATCGCAATCTTGTCGTGTACCTGGTGGTGCAGGGGGAACCGTGTCAGGCGAGTTAACTGTAAAGACCCGGGTTCGAATCCCGGCGAGTAGAAAATATTTTCTGCTGCAGTAGGTGTTTTTTTTTTTTCCTTTTTCGCAGGTTCACATAGTCCGTATTGAATATTAAGTACCAATTATAAATAATACGTGAAAATACATGCTGTTGAAGCAACACTTGTTTTGAACATAAAACACTTTCTAAATAGTATGTATAGTAAGATAAACTTTATTTAGGTGAGTAAACTTAGACCATTCACTTTGATTCTCTAAATTAAAACTTGACGTAACTGAGAACAGTGTCGTCATACGAGTTATTATGATACATATATCCAATGCTTTATTTTTAAAATCTTAGGCCCCGAAACGCGCCTCAAATTAATTATTAATATAATAGCAATAGTCATTTATAGATAATATAATTTCATAATTATTTCCAAAGACCGGAACGCCGTTCCGTCACGTACCGACAGAAATCAAGCCCAGTATATACAGGATATTCGGGGAGGAAATGTCGAATCTTCGAAAAAAAGCTGCTAAGACAATTTTAAGCTTATTTTGTCTAATAAACTACACGGATATTCCAAATGGCTAAGCCGCAATAAGCATTCAAAAGTTGGTTTGGATATATGTTTTCTAGGCAACTATTTGCGTTGTAGAAGCATATAAACACTTCATTAATATCTAAATTGCTTATTATTAACAAAATAAATGAATACATTTGATCAGAAAGAAAAATTAACCTGGAAATAAAAAAAGCACCCAAGTTTTACGGTTCGACTGCTTTTTTATTTCTCGGTTAATTTTTCTTTCTGAACTAATATATTAATTTATATTGTTAATAATAAACATGTTACATTTTTCTGGTCTGTTTATATGATCCAAGAATGCAAATTTTTGCGTAGAAATCATATTTTCAAACCAACATTTGCGCAATAACAACGCAGCCCAGCCATTCAGAATATCTATGTAGTTTATTAGACAAAATATGATTAAAATGATCTAAACAGCTTTTTTTTTAAGTTTCGACGTTTCCTTTCCCGACACTCTGTATATCCATTCTTCCTTAAAACCAAAAATAATAATTTGCGTACTGCAAACTAATTAATTAAACCCATGGCAGTAGAATTGTTAACATAAATACTGTCACATATCTTTCGCAGGATAAGGAGTCAAATTTAAACAAAAATTATAGTTCACATGAATTTTGACAAATTGCGTCTTACTTTCTATGATATTCAAATGGTAACATTATATTACAATATTCAATTGGTTAACAATTTATTCTTTGTTAAAGACCTGTGCGTATGCCATTATAAACCCGTTAACTCGCATATTTAATTCATCGTTATGCACCGAAACGTTTCCAGATATTTTCAAAACAGCTAAAATTAAGCCGCTCTTCAAAAAAGGCAACAAAAATGAAATTCAAAATTATCGGCCCATCTCTCTTCTATCAGTTTTTTCAAAAATATTAGAGAGACTTTTTACGTACGAATGGAAACCTTTCTCACTAAACACGACGCGCTTTCAGATTGCCAACATGGATTTAGAAAATCAAAATCAACGGAAACAGCTATATTTTCTTTTCTGAAAGATGTCGCTTCATCATTGGATCAAAACGAGGCACCTATTGGATTATTTTTAGATCTCTCAAAAGCTTTTGACGTCATTGATCATGACATTTTACTTTCAAAATTACCTTGATATGGAATCCGTGGTATTGCTCTAGATTGGTTAAGTTCGTACCTTAAAAAACGATCTCAGAGAGTTGAAATAACTTACTGGAATAATGGAACATTACGTACGCACCTTTCCGACTCTTTGCCCATTGCACGTGGAGTTCCTCAAGGATCGATTTTAGGCCCTATTCTGTTCCTACATTACGTAAATGATATGCCCTCGACGATTCGAAACGGAAGAACGGTTCTTATTGCGGATGATACGAACATCCTTTGCAATAAAGAAACCGTAAATAGTACAATATCAGATGTTTAAAATTGGTTCCCAAATAACAAATTAATAGTATACGGAAAGAAAACGGTTTTAATGCAGTTTTCCATTTCAAATAAACAATTCTGTGCTCCATTGAAAATGAACGGTGTACCATTGACTGATGTGAAGGCAACAAAATTTTTTAGGTCTCTCAATTCAGTCAAACCTTAAATGGAACGTCCATTTAAGTGAATTGAACACAAAATTAAAGTCATTATGCTACGCGTTCAGAATTCTTTCAAATTAAGTCAGCCTTTACACTGCTCGTTGTGTATATTTCGCGAATGTTCCTTCCCGCCTGAGATATGGCATAATATTCTGGGGAAATACATCTTATAGCTCCCAGACCTTTAGATTACAAAAACGAATTGTAGGAATAATAACCAAATCCCACCCACGTGATTCATGTAAGCCTCTCTTCATTAATCTAGGAATTTTACCATTACCGTGTATGTTTATTTACGAATCAGTGGTTTTTGTCAAAAATGACTGGCTTAAGGGCGGGAATATATTTCCAGAAAATGCTGATGTCTATTACTATAACACTCGACGTAGAAATCATATTCATCAGGTGACAGTATCAACAGCTTATTACAAAAAATTCACATTCAATACATGTACATTATTTTACAACACTTTGCCAGATGACATTAAACGATTAAATTCGATAGAAAAGTTTAAATCCCAAGTGAAATCGTTTCTGCTGCATAACTGTTTCAATACAATTAGAGACTATACTGAGCGTGAGAAGAAAAGTAACATTAATTTTAACAACGATACATAATGCATTATTTACCATTTGGACTGTATAAATGTGTCTAAACAACCTGTAACAAGTATTGTACTACAGCCTCCGGGTCAATGAGCACCATCTCGATCAGGTTTATCGTCCAGTTTCCCTGATCCATTGAGCAAATGCTGAGATGGCCCCTTGTTTTGCTTCTGGACATAAATGTAACTTCATTTTCTGTGCACGTCTTCTAGAATTCAGAGGGAAATCCAATTATTCAAATGATCGTTTCCATGTTGTCGCGGCAGGAAATATTATTTATTATTCCGAAGGACAACATGGATAAGAGCCAAAATTTATTGCTAATTTTTCCATGAAAATAGATGTTATTACATGGGAGTTTTTTCTTTTTTTCTTTCTTCTTTTTTTTCTGTTTTCAAAATTTAAGTAGTATCTAACTTAGTGTAGGGATCACAGAATTTTAAAAATGTGCCCACTATTCACTTTTTCCCATAGCACGTCATACGCAGTTTTAACTGTTTTTTGACGTAAAATAAATAAATAAATTTCGGCTAAAGAGTCTTGTTCCATAATTCTCTAATTTCGTATTGTAATAAGATATTTTACGATACTCATGTCGTAAATAACTATTGGAAAACTATTATCACGTGAGTGGGATTTGGTTATTATTCGTACAATTCGTGTTTGTAATCTAAATGTCTGGGAGCTATAAGATGTATTTCTCCAGAATATTATGCCATATCTTAGGTGGAAATAAACATTCGCGAGATATATACACAATGAGCAGTGTGAAGGCTGACTGAATTTGCAAGAATTCTGAACGCGTTGCATAATGAACTTAATTTTTATGTTCAATTCATTTAAATGGACGTTCCATTTAAGGTTTGACTGAATTGAGAGACATAAATTTTTTTTTGCCTTACCATCAGTCAATGGTACATCGTTCATTTTTAATGGAGCACAGAATTGTTTATTTGAAATTGAAAACTGTATTAAAATCATTTTCTTTTCATTTACTATTAATTTGTTATTTTGGAACCAATTTGAAACATCTGATATTGTACTATTTACGGTTTCTTTATTGCAAAGGATGTTCGTATCATCCGCAAAGAGAATTGTTCTTCCGTTTCGAAACGTTGAGAGCATATCGTTTATTTATTTATTTATTTATTTATTTACGTCAAAAAACAGTTAAAAACTGCGTATGACGGGCTATGGGGAAAAGTGAATTGTGTGCACATTTTCAAAATTCTGTGATCCCTACACTAAATCATATACTACTTAAGTTTTGAATTTTGAAAGGGAGAAAAAAAACCAAAAAACTCCCATGTAATAAAATCGATTTTCAAGGATAAATAAGCAATAAATTTTGAATTTTGAAAGGGAGAAAAAAAACAAAAAAACTCCCATGTAATAAAATCGATTTTCAAGGATAAATAAGCAATAAATTTTGAATTTTGAAAGGGAGAAAAAAAACAAAAAAACTCCCATGTAATAAAATCTATTTTCAAGGATAAATAAGCAATAAATTTGGCTCTTATTACTTCCTGCCGCGACAACGTGGAAACGATAATTTGAATAATTGTATTTCCCACTGAATTCTAGAAGACGTGCACAGAAAATGAAGTTACATTTATGTCCAGAAGCAAAACAAGGGGCCATCTCAGCATTTGCTCAATGGATCAGGGAAACTGGACGAAAAACCTGATCGAGATGGGGGTCATTGACCCGGAAGCTGTGTTACAATAGTTGTTACAGGTTGTTTATACTCATTTATACAGTCCAAATGGTAATTAATGCATTATGTATCATTGTTAACATTAATGTTACTTTTCTTGTGATGCTCAGTATAGTCTCTAATTGTATAGAAACAGTTATGCAGCAGAAACGATTTCACTTGGGATTTAAACTTTTCTATTGAATTTAATCGTTTAATGTCATCTGGCAAAGTGTTGTAAAATAATGTACATGTATTGTATGTGAATTTTTTGTAATGAGCTGTAGATACTGTCACCTGATGAATATGATTTCTACGTCGAGTGTTATAGTAATAGACTTCGGCATTTTCTGAAAATATATTCCCGCCCTTAAGCAAGTCATTTTTTACAAATACCACTGATTCGTAAATAAAAAGACACGGTAATGGTAGAATTCCTAGATTAATGAAGATAGGCTTACAAGAATCACGTGGGTGGTATTTGGTTATTATTCGTATAATTCGTTTTTGTAATCTAAAAGTCTGGGAGCTATAAGATGTATTTCCCCAGAATATTATGCCATATCTCAGGCGGGAATGAACATTCGCGAAGTATACACAACGAGCAGTATGAAGGCTGACTGAATTTGCAAGAATTCTGAACGCGTAGCATAATGAACTTAATTTTGTGTTCGATTCATTTAAATGGACGTTCCATTTAAGGTTTGACTGAATTGAGAGACCTAAAAATTTTGTTGCATTAACATGAGTCCATGGTACACTGTTCATTTTCAATGGAGCACAGAATTGTTTATTTGAAATGGAAAACTGCATTAAAACCGTTTTCTTCTCGTTTACTATTAATTTGTTATTTCGGAACCAATTTGAAACATCTGATATTGTACCATTTACGGTTTCTTTATTGCAAAGGATGTTCGTATCATCCGCAAAGAGAACCGTTCTTCCGTTTCGAATCGTCGAGGGCATATCGTTTACGTAAAGTAGGAACAGAATAGGGCCTAAAATCGATCCTTGAGGAACTCCACATGCAACGGGCAATGAGTCGGAAAGGTGCGTACGTAATGTTCCATCATTCCAGTAAGGTATTTCAACTTTCTGAGATCGTTGTTTAAGGTACGAACATAACCAATCTAGAGCAATACCACGGATTCCATATCAAGGTAATTTTGAAAGTAAAATGTCATGATCAATGATGTCAAAAGCTTTTGAGAGATCTAAAAATAATCCAATAGGTGCCTCGTTTTGATCTAATGATGAGGCGACATCTTTAAGAAAAGAAAATATAGCTGTTTCCGTTGATTTTGATTTTCTAAATCCATGTTGGCAATCTGAAAGCGCGTCGTGTTTAGTGAGAAAGGTTTCCATTCGTACGTAAAAAAGTCTCTCTAATATTTTTGAAAAAACTGATAGAAGAGAGATGGGCCGATAATTTTGAATTTCATTTTTGTTGCCTTTTTTGAAGAGCGGCTTAATTTTAGCTGTTTTGAAAATATCTGGAAACGTTCCTGTGCATAAAGATGCATTAAATATGTGAGTTAACGGGTGTATAATGGCATACGCACAAGTCTTTAACAAAGAATCTGGGAATTCATCTAAACCGGACGAATATTTATTTTTTAGTTTACCGATTATTTTGAGAATTTCATAGGAAGAAGTTTCGGAAACGAACATTGTGTCTAAAATTTTGGGTGCACTGTCTGTTTTTGAATTTTGTGCCTGAAGACCCTTAGTGAGATCGGCAGCAATTCTCGAAAAGTATTGGTTAAAGAGACTAGCCACTGTTGCCGGATCGTTGACATTTATATCGTTATATTTTAAAACAACATTCTCTACGGGTTTTCTAGTTGATTTGGTAGTATTTTTTATTATATTCCACATTGATTTTGTTTTATTATTTGAGTTCAAAATATCCTGATCGTTTTTCATGATTTTTGCCTGCCTTATGACTTTTCGTAACAATGTTTTGTATTTTTTAAAGTAGATAAGGAAATCTTGAGATACGTCATGACGTTTAGAAATGAAAGAAAGAATTCGCTTGTTTTTACAAGATGTCCTAATCCCTTGTGTTATCCAAGAATTGCTTTTCCGTGAAATATTTAATTTTCGTTTTTGAAGAGGAAAGCAAGTGTTAAAATGAATTGAAAGAGTTGAAAAAAAAGAATTATATTTCTCGTTTGTATCAACAGTATTATAAACCGCTTCCCATGACTCCTGCATCAAGTAGTCTATGAATAATTTAATTTTACTTTTAGTAAACAATCTAGTCATACGTGTATTATTTATTGTGTCAGTGATCGCATTTCTTATAATGGTAAGAATTTGTGCATCGTGGTCACTGTATCCTAAATCTTTTGTTTCAACTTCATATCGAGTAGTAGTTTTGTTAATTATAATTTGATCAATTGCCTTCATCGAATTTTGTGTGATTCGTGTAGGTACATTAATTGTAATGTCTAAATTGAAGGAATTAATTAAATTGAGAAACTTTTCTTTCTCGCAAGATTCGACCAGAAAATCAATGTTAAAATCTCCGCATACAACAATGGATTCAAAAGAGCGATTGCTGACTTTGTTAAGTGTTATCTCCAGGTTTTCTAAGAACAAAATATAATCTGCAGTTCTCTTTGTTGGAGGTCTGTAAATGCAAAGTATTATCACTTTTAGTGAAGTAAGATGTACAACAGAAATTTCGAAAATATTTTCAATGGAATACACATTTAATTCTGCCAAGGGGATAGAATCAATATTATTTCTAACGTAAATACAAGAACCACCATACGTAGGACCTTTATGCGATTCTCTCTCTCTACAATAAAAGCCTGCGAGGTAAAAGTTTGGAATTTGGAAAATGCTAAGTTCATTAGGAGATAACCAATGTTCTGTAAAGCAAAGAACGTCCGTTTGATTTAGATCGCTCTGTAGAGCTGCCTCGATAAACTCAGTTTTATTTGAAAGGGACTGAACATTATGGTGAAGAATGTTTATTTTTTGCAAGTACCTACACGAATGTTTTTCTGCTGCATCTGACTGTAGTTGCTATATATTTACTCCATTTTTACCTCGAGTGCGTGGTCGAAGGTTGTAGTGTGTCCGGGCAGTGACAGGTTGTGAGGAAGATGGGGCATCAGATGAAGACGAATTGGTAGTGGGAATGGGAGAAACGGGAGTAGGTTCAGAGGAAGAGGCAACAGGGTTCGAAATAAGGGTGGGGGGTGGAGAACGTAAGGAAGGCGAAAGGGACGGATTTTTGGCAGGAGACTGCGTAGGACTGGAGTTGATGATGTATTGTGCAAGTTTGTTACCGACTGCATGTTTTCCAGCAAGGTTCATGTGAAGACCATGCCGGGTGAAGTGTTTTGCTGAGAGGAAATTCATTTCAAAAAGTGTGACATTTGTTTCTCTCAGCTGCAGTTTCAATTGTTGGTTTGCGTGCTTAATCTCGCTGCATAGTGTTGGTCTGTTGTACCAGAAGGGCAGAGTCGAGACTACAATGTTAGTATTTTGGGCGGCACATTGTAATTTGTTAACATGTTGTTCAGGTGTAGAGTTACCGCCCAAGTTAATGTCATTCTGCCCTCCTATGATAATGACTGTGTCCTGATTGGTCATTGTTTTCGTGTGGGTGTCCAATTCTGCAGTCACATCTGCAAACCTCCCGTTAGGTTTAAAAATAGATGAGACTGAGAAATTGGAGGGTAACTTCCTACTGAGAATGGAGGAAAGATGGCGGCCATGACTGTCAGCTAAAATAAGTACCTGTTTTTTAGGCTCAGTAGGAATGTCTTTGTTTTCAAGTGAGCTAGGATGCGCAGCTTTACGTGTTTTGGTTTTGACGCGCTTCCTAGCCTGTTTGCGTTGGTTTGTGCATGTATTTGTCGATGGTAGAGAAGGGTGGTGAGGATCAGGAAGGCGAGGAAAATCTGTTTCATAATCTAAAACACTAAATTTGTTTTGAGTTGTGACTGGATGCGGTGTCTGTGTCTTTTGTACAGTCACGGGTGTACGGTTGGTATTATTCGCAGTGTTGCCGACTTGTACCCAACCGTCTGTGTAGAGAACGACCTCTTCCAACCTTCGGATATGTTGATCTAAATTATTGTTTATGTGTGTGAAGGCTTTCAGAAGGTCGGCTTTGAGAGTGTAGAGAGTAAAGAGAGTAGAACGAACAGTAGCCATGTCACGAATGCGTTTTAATGTACGTGATAAAAATTGAAATAAATACAAGAAAACCCAGATAAGAGCAACAAAAACCTAGCTTTGTATTTTAAAAGTGTTAAATTGATGTGTATTAAATAAGTTAAAAATCAAGATTCAATGCAAAAACTAGAAGGTATGCTACGCACAATTCTAATGGAGCTAGTACTTACGAAATTTGGCAATGTGGCTACGTAGAATTTCGTCAACTTAAGCTGCAACTGTTTAATACAATCAGTAGATTATACGTTACCGTAATTAGATAAAAGATAATATCTGAAAGTTTGTCTTCAATATATAGAATAAGATTTGAAACAAATTCACTTTGATACACTGTCCTCGTAACGTTCAAAAATTCGTTTAAAATTCGTAATCTGTTTGTCTTGGTTATAGCCAAAAAATCAGTTGAAATTATATTCTCAGATAACCTGCAACAAGTAATAAATGCACTTAAAACACACTAGGCACTGTCAAATCGCTAAAAGTAGTAGATATTCACAACAAATGAAGAGCACAACCAGATGCGTCCGTCTCGTAAGATGGCGTCAACCAGTCCTCCGAATCGTTTACGAATCGTTTACGAATAGTTTACGAATAGTAATCGTTTACGAATAGTTTACGAATAGTAAGAAGAGAATCTGGTCTAAAATCCATCCTTGGCAATTGGTGCAACTCGACGTGCAATTGGCAAAGAGTCGGAAAGGTGTGTACATAATGTTCCATCATTCCAGTATGGTATTTACACTCTCTGAGATCTTTGTTTAAGGTACGAACATAACCAATCTAGAGCAATACCACGGATTCCATATCAAGGTAATTTTGAAAGTAAAATGTCATGATCAATGACGTTAAAAACTTTTGATAGATCTAAAAATAATCCAATAGGTGCTTCATTTTGTTCCAATGATGTGGCGACATCTTAGAAAGAAAGAGAAATAGGTCAATAATTTTAAATTTCGTTGCTGGGTGGACGTGTTCAGAAGCGGTCGTGTATTTAATCGCGAGTGAAGCCTAGTATTGTGTGAGAACGTGAGACGAGTTCTATCACGGCTGATCATGATAATGTCATGATCAATGACGTTAAGAGCTTTTGAGAGATCTAAAAATAATCCAATAGGGGCTTCATTTTGGTCCAATGATGAGGCGACATCTGTAAGTAAAGAAAATATGGCTGTTTCTGTAGATTTTCATTTTCTAAATCCATGTTGGCAATCTGAAATTGTGTCGTGTTTACTGAGAAAGGTTTCCATTCGTACGTAAAAAAATTTGAAGATTTTTTAAAAAACTGACAAGTGAAATCGGCGGATAATTTTGAATTTCATTTTAATGCCTTTTTTTAACAGTGACTTAATCTTAGCTGCTTTGAAAATATCTGGAAACGTTCCGATCCACAAGGATGCATTAAATATATGAGTTAACGGTTGTACAATTATTGCTTTTATTATTATTTAATTCGTTGCGCCTTTAATCCAACTTATCGACGCAACGCGTCTCTTCGCCCCTGGTCGAGCGTGGACTAATCCTCTATTATCTATCCCTCTATTCCAGAGGACGCTGTATTCTTGTCTCGTCTCGTCTAGTCAGTTGTCAAAGAGGACCGCCAGATAGCCTCTTCGCGTGCGCGCCTCTCACTTCACGCGCCCCTGCGTCACTACCCAGCGACCAGAAGTGAAAAGGACGAAGGATAGGGGTAGGGTTTAGGACAGTTCACAGAGGTTGGATTAGCCCTTGTGAGGCGGCCAAACGCATTTTGTTGGAACAAATTTCACATGAGATTCGAAGGGAATCGAACCCGGACCCCAGTGGTGAAAGGCTACCGACTTCGCTAGTCTGGCGAGAGCCCTTGCTAGCCTATAATGGCAGGCGCATAGGTCATTAACAAAGAATCCGGAAATTCATCTAAACCGGACGAATATTTATTTTTTAGTTTACTGATTATTTTGAAAATTTCATAGAAAGAAGTTTCGAAAACGAACATCGTGTCTAAAATTTTGGGGGAAATGTTTGATATAGAATTTTGTGGTGGAAGGCTCTTAGTAAGATCGGCAGCAATTCTCGAAAAGTATTGGTTAAAGAAACTAGCCACTGTTGTCGGATCGTTCACATTTCTGTCGTTAAATTTGAAAACAACATTCTCCGCAAGGTTTCTAGTTCGTTTGGTGGATTTTTTTCTAATATTCCACATTGATTTTGTTTTGTTGTTCGAGTTCAAAACATCCTGATCGTGTTTCATGATTTTAGCTTGCTTTATGATTTTTCTTAGCAATGACTTGTATTTTTTAAAGTAGAGGAGGAAATCTTGAGATAAGTTATGATGTTTAGAAATGAGAGAAAGAATTCGCTTGTTTTCACATGTTGTCCTAATCCCTAATGATATCCAAAAATTGTTTTTCCGTGGAATATTTAATATTCTTTTTTAAAGAGGAAAGCAAGTGTTAAAATGAAATGAAAGAGTTTAAAAATAAGAATTATATTTATCTTTTGAATCAACAGTATTGTAAATCTCGTCCCATGACTCCTGCATCAAGTAGTCAATGAAATAATATTATTTTACTTTTAGTAATCAATGTAGCCATACGTGTATTATTTATTGTGGCTGTGTTCGCATTTCTTTTAATGGTAAGAATTTGTGCATCGTGGTCACTGTATCCAAAATCTTTTGTTTTAACTACAATTTGAGTAGTAGTTTTGTTAATTATAATTTCATAGATTGCCTTCATCTAATTTAGTGTGATCCGTGTAGGTACATTAATTGTAATATCTATCGCTCTCTTTGTTAGAGGTCTGTAGATGCAAAGTAATATCATTTTTAGCGAGGAAAGATGTACAACAGAAATGTCGAAAACATTTTCAACGGAATACATATTTAATTCCCTAAAGGATATAGAATCAATATTATTTCTTACGTAAATACAAGAACCCCTATATGTAGGACCTTTATGCGATTCTCCCTCCCCCTCTCCCCCTCTCCCCCCCTCTCTCTCTCGCCAGTAAAAGCCTGTGAGGTAAAAGTTTGAAATTTGGAAAATGCTAAGTTCATTAGGAGATAATCAATGTTCTATAAGGCAAAGAACATCCATTTGATTTAAATCGCTCTGTAGAGCTGCCTCGATAAACTCAGTTCTATTTGAAAGGAATTGATCATTATGGTGCAAAATGTTTATTTTTTGCAAGTACCTACACGAATGTTTTTCTGCTGCATCTGACTGTAGTTGCTATATATTTACTCCATTTTTAACTCGAGTGCGTGGTGGAAGGTTGTAGTGTGTCCCGGCAGTCACAGGTTGTGAGGAAATTGGGGTATCAGGCGTAAATGAATTGGTAGTGGAAATGGGAGAAACGGTAGTAGGTGCAGAGGATGAGGTAAGAGGGTTCAAAATACGGGTGAGGGATGGAGAACGTAAGGAAGGTGAAGGGGATGGATTTTTGGCAGGAGACTGCGTAGGACTGGAGTTGATGATGAATTGTGGAAGCTTGTTACCCACTGCATGCTTTCCAGCAAGGTTCATGTGAAGACCATGCCGGGTAAAGTGTTTTGCTGAGAGAAAAATAATTTCAAAAAGTGTGACTTTTGTTTTTCTGAATTGCAGTTTTGATTGTTTGCGTGCTTTATCTCGCTGCATAGTGTTGGTCTGTTGTACCAGAAGGGCAGAGTCGAGACTACAATGTTAGTATGTTGGGGGGCACATTGTAATTTGTTTACATGTTATTCAGGTGTAAAGTCACCGCCCAAATTAATGTCATTCTGCCCTCCTATGATAATGACTGTGTCGTGATTGGTCAGTGTCTTCGTGTGGGTGTCCAACTCTGCTGTTACATCTGCAAACTTCCCGGTAGGTTTCAAAATAGATGAGACTGAGAAGTTGGAGTGTAACTTCCTACTGAGAATGGAGGAAAGATGGCTACCACGGCTGTCAGCTAAAATAAGTACCTGTTTTTTAGGCTCAGTAGAAATGTCTTTGTTTTGAAGTGAGCTAGGATGCGCAGCTTTACGTGTTTTGGTTTTGACGCGCTTCCTAGCCTGTTTGCGTTGGTTTGTGCATGTATTTGTCGATGGTAGAGAAGGGTGGTGAGGATCAGGAAGAAGAGGAAATTCATTTCATAATCTAAAACACTAGATTTGTTTTGATTTGCTACTGGAAGTAGTGTCTGTGTCTTCTGTGCAGTCATGGGTGAACGGTTGGTAATATTCGCGGTGTTTCCGACTTGTACCCAACCGTCTGTGTAGAGAACGACCTCTTCCAACCTTGGGGTATGTTGATCTAAATTATTGTTTATGTGTGTGAAGGCTTTCAGAAGGTCGGCTTTGAGATTGTAGAGAGTAAAAAGAGAAGAGCGAGCAGTAGCCCTGTCAGGAATGCGTACGTGATAAAAATAGGAATATATACACGAAAAATCAGATAAGAGCAACAATCACCTAGATTAATATTTTAAAAGTGTGAGATTGATGTGTATTCAACAAATTAAAAAGTAAGATTTAATATAAAAATGAGAAGGTATGCTACCAATAAAATGTATTGAAGCTAGTACTTACGAAATTTGGCAATGTGGTTACGTATATTATCGTCCACTTAAGCTGCAACTGTTTAATACAACCAGTAGATGATACATTACCGTAATTAGATAAAAGATATTATCTGAGAGTGTTTTCGAATTATAGAATAAGATTTGAAACACAAATTCGAAAGTATTTGATACACCATCCTCGTAACGTTTAAATCAACGGAATCGTCACTTGTCACAGAAATACAATAATTATTTCAGTAATTAAAATAGCACGGTGATTTAATATTGGAAATAAACTGAACTATTTATAGGTTCTAACACTTACCACCACCTCGTAAATCGGAAGTTCGCTAAGGTTCCAGTATTTGTTTAAAATTCGTAATCTGTTGGTTGGTGTTGGTTATAGCTAGAAAATCAGTCAAAATTATGTTTTCAGCTATCCTGCAATAAGTAGCACTTAAAACACACCAGGAACAGTCAAATAGCTAAAAATAGTAGAAAAATCGGAAAATTCCAGCACAACCTGATGCGTCCGTCTTGTAAGATGACGTCAACCAGTCCCGAAATGCGTCAAAGTAGTATATTTATCACTAAATATGGTTCTTCCTTCTTGGAGCAGTTACAGCCACATTGCACGTGAGCATTTAAGTAATAAAGTAATAATAATAATAATAATAATAATAATAATAATAATAATAATAATAATGGCCGAAATGGGGATGTACGCGAAAATAGTCACTCAAGAAGAGAGTGACCTTAGCCTCTACATCTCAACTACCCGTTCACCTTCTCGCGGTGGGCCTGTTAAGCCGAGCAACCTGAGTGGAGGTTGGGTTTCAACGCCAGCGGAAACTAGGTCGGTGAACAGACGAACGAGGTGGGGTCGAGGAAGACTATGCCCGAGTGTCACACATGGGGAAGGCTTTCTCGGCTGGAGAACGTCACGGCAGGACGTTGCTCCTAACGGCGGCGGCAGCGGCGGAAGAGCCAAGTGAAGAGCCAACACCGGCGCCAACAGCCCAAGCCTAGAGGGTTACTGCCATTACACCTGGCCGTAGGTATCAAAGGCAAACCCATCGTTGAGTGAGATGGAGACACGAAGTATGCGTTATAAAGCCTCGGAAAAAGTGCCACTGCCTGGGGAGCGCCAGGGCACACTTGAAGCTGGTGCTGAGTGTGACAGTATGCGAACCACCAGTGTAGGAGCTACGGGGAGACCAGCGTCCCCTACGGGAAATCCTGAATTAGCTACTGGAATACCCCGCTTCAAACATCGAAGCACAGAAGTCACTTCAACACCAGTTAGGGCCTCTAGTCTTCAGCGACGGAGGGAAACTAACAAGACTTCTGTAGAGACCCGTTACAAGTGGCAACACAAAGATAACTGTGACATACTACGGGCTTATGAAATAGCGACAAAATGCAGAACAAACCGGACAGACCATCGCAGGAAAACTCATGAAGAATTTTTAAAGTTAAGACCAAACTTGGTTAGATTTACGGAACAAAACATATGCGACAGGTTGAGACATTATCAGCAAACCAGTCATTAGCATTTTAAAACAAAATTCGATACAGGATGAAATTTACTATACTTACTTTAAGGATGTATCTGATGTGAATGTACCCATTTAAGAAATACTAAATGAAGTAGAACAGGATATTGGACACGTCACGAGTCAAACAAACGACCTTTCAGCAGATAGAGACAGAAAACACAGAACAAGTAGTTGAAATCAGAAGAGAATTGGAGAAAAATCTCAATGTATTTTTTGGAACAGATCCCAACTGTCGAAATCCTCTACCAAGAATGCACTATAACAAAACCACATTTCAACTTCTTGACATCATTAATAATATACTACTTGCAGAAAATTGTATAGAGACATTTGAGGCTGTACAACTGCACGCATACGGTGCTGCAGTTACTATCCTTACAACGCAATATGTAATACCCAAAACCAATAACGGTTCAGGCAAAAATGAAACAAGGACCCCCAAATGGAAGATGAGGCTAGAAAACAAAATAAGACGGTTTAGAAGTGACCTTACTAAATTAGTTGTTTGGAGAGATAGGCGGGAGAAATGCAAACAACGCCTGAAAGACAGTGTCCACAAAATACTGAAAGGTCAAAGAATCAGAATTAGAGACGAAGATTTCGAGTGAAAATTAGATGTCCATATCAACACTTTGAAACAGAAAGTTGCAGCACTGGGGAAAAGACTCCGTCGGTTCAACATTTCTAAAAAAAGGAAAGTAGAAAATAGAAACTTTAGCCTCAATCAGAAGCAGTTCTACCACACACTATCTCCAAAAGTTACAATCAGTGAATCGCCTTCCCTGGAGTCAATTGAACAATTCTGGAGTACACTTCGGTCACAACCTGTTAACTATAACACTCAAGCATCATGGTTGCCAAACGAATCATTAAGATTCTCCAAAAACACGGAAACACCAACAGTTACACAGGAGGACTTGAAACATATTACGAAACCTGCATAACTGGAAATCTGCCAGTCCAGATGGAATTCAAAATTTCTGGTGGAAGTACCTTACGTCCCTGCACACACCACTCATTGGCATCCTTAATCAGGCGTTTGACAACCCAACTGAGGTACCTTTATTTCTTAGTCAGTCAGTCTCCAACCTTAAACCCAAGAATTCTGAAACCACCAACCCCAAACATTATCGGCCGATCACCTGCCTTAATACCCTTTATAAAATCATATCTGCTGTAATTGCTCAAAAAGTAACCCAACATTCTGAAAGAATTCTATCAGAAGAACAAAAAGGATGCCGGAGGGTACCCAGGGATGCAAAGAACAACTTATCATAGATATGGTTGTGACTGGTCAAGCAAAAAAGAAGAAATCTAGCGGTCAGCTCGATTCACTACCAAAAAGCTTACGACTCAGTTCCTCATGATTGGCTCATAAAAGTGCTGGAAATTTATAAAATTCATCCAAAAATTATTGAGCTACTTAAAAACCTAATGATCAATTGGCGTACTCAATTGGAGTTGAAAACAGATAATAAAATAATAAGATCCAAACAAACACCTATTCGGCGCGGTATTTTTCAAGGCGACACATTAAGTCCACTTTGGTTTTGCTTGGCAATTAATCCTTTGTCGTATATGCTGAATCAATCTGGTCTGGGTTATAAACTCACGGATGGAATGAAAACCCTTCACATCATTAACCACCTGTTCTTAAAATTATTAACGACTTAAAATTATTTGCAAAAGACAGGAATGAGTTAAGCAGACTGTTGGAGATCACATCACAATTCAGCAAAGACATACACATGACTTTTGGAACAGACAAGTGTGCCACACTGAATGTTAAAGGAGGAAAAGTAGAATCCTCAACCACACTAAACAGGTTTGCAGAGTAAACTCTGCAATAGAACAATTACAGCCACATGACAGTTACAAGTATTTAGGTTTCAACCAAAATATAATGATTAATCACAGAGACAGCAAGCAGCAGCTAGAAAGTGTTTAAACTCCGTCTTCGGAAAATACTAGAAACAGAGCTGATTTCAAAGAATGAAGTAAAAGCTATAAATTCCTGGAGCATCCCTGTGCTGACTTATTCCTTTGGAATAGTCAGTTGGTCACAAACGGTTCTTGATAACCTAAACAGAATGGTACGCACTATGATCACTAAGTTCAGAATGCATCACCCTAAAGCAGCAATTGAATGCCTCTACATTCCTAGGAAAACTGGTGGTCGTGGTCTACTAGATCTGAAAGCATTATGCAACCGCCAGGTAACAAGTCTAAAAAAATACTTCAACTCTCAATCTGAACTGTCGCCTCTACATAAAGCAGTAGTAGTATGTGACAAAGGCTATACTCCCTTAAATCTGAGCCACAATGCAGACTACCCTGATATCACGTCAGTCAAGGAAAGATAGGTATGCAAGGTCATACAAATACAGGTATGCAAGTCCAAACCTCTCCATGATAGATTTCCCCATGCTCTTGAAACTGCCGGCTACGACGCTTCAGTGTGGTGGCTCAGAGATGGGGCTCTATATGGAGAGACTTAGGGTTTCATTCAAGCAATTCACAACCAAGTTATTTCAACAAATAACTACAAAAGATTTATTGAAAAACTAGAAGTTAATGACGAATGCAGAGTATGTCATCGATCATCAGAGACAATAGACCATCTCATCACTGGGGCACAAACCTCGCCAACACGGAGTATCTACATCTGCACAACCTAACTGCAAATATTGTACACCAAGCACTGGCAACCAAACATGCTCTACTGGCAGAAGAGGAAATCATCCCTTATTATGAATACAAAGCCAAATCCGTCATAGAAAGTAAACAGTCCAAAATGTATTACGACCTTCCAATACATACTGATAAAACGATCCCGGCAAATAAACCAGAAATTCTACTACAAATTCTACTACAGGTCTGGTTAATAAAAATCTAAAGTATTATTTAGAAAAAGTAGGTCTTCCTCCTCACAAAATTATCCCAAAAGCTCAAAAGTCAGTCATTCTTGAAACCTGTCGGATTGTTCGCACAGTCCTCAATATGCGATGCAATTGCAATATCTAGATGCAATGTGATATGCCTAGAGCCCCCTCAGACCATGAACTCCGGGTGAGAAACCCCCGAGAAAAAATAAATAATAATAATAATAATAATAATAATAATAATAATAATAATAATAATAATAATAATCTCTATAATGAAAAGTCCAGGGAGATACTATACATGTCCGCCGAAGGGTTTTCCAGGGTGACTCCTTAAGCCCTTTGTTGTTATGCTTAGCCTTGAATCCTCTGTCTACGCCCCTAAATACATCTAATTATGGCATCGCTCTTAAAAGAGGGAACTCAATCCTTCGTGTCTCGCTTCTTCTTTATATGGATGATCTGAAGCTCTATGCAGACACTGAGAATCATATGCGGCAACTAATTAGCGTGACATCAAGATGAAATTTGGTTTGAATAAGTGCAGGAGAGTGAATATCATTCGGGATCATATGCAAGTTATAAATTTGAAAAATGACAATGAACCAAAGATTACATTCATGGAACCTCCTGAAGCATACAAATACTTGGGTTTCCATCAGACACTCCTAATCAAACACACAGCCACTAAGAACATACTAACAGCTGAAGTGTGTAAATGATTGCATGGACTTTTAAAAACACCTCTCAGCTAGAAATATTGTGCAGGCCATCAATTCATATGTCATTGCAGTGCTGACATACTTCTTTGGCATTATTCAACTGAGCAATATCGACCTCGACAACCTCCAGAGAACAATTCGAACCGCTATGACACAACACCGAAAACATCATCCCCCACTCAAGTATTGAACGTTTTATCCTTCCAAGATCACAAGGAGGACCAGAACTTTCAAGCGCGGGTGTAATCCCAATAAGTAGTAAAACATTAGTATTTAATCGCCTTTTATTGATAATGACCTTAGGAATTCAAAAATACTAGATTAGAGAACCCATTAGTAATTTTGCGCAACAACTGAATAAAAAGGAAAATTTGGTTAAATTTTAAAATCATGTAGCTGTTTCTATTTACTTTAACAAAAATAATTTATAAAGCACATTTGTAGAGAATTTTATGAACTTTAAAATTGTACACAACTATTTTTGCGCTGAGATGAACCATTAAAAAGGTATTACGCAAAAGCAAAAAATTCCTAATCGTTTTTGTAGTTTTTTTGCTACCAAAACTGTTTCTGAAATATTTCGAGGTGGAAAACTGAAGGTTTTCTTACTAACAAAATTTTTTTAAAAATCTTCTACCTCCCCTTTTGCAAGGTGGACCCCTTTTTCGCTCCCCATCCAGTGCCTAAACTGACAATTGGATTTTTTCCAAAATTAATATTCTCCGATCGATCTTGCTCGACTCGGACACTTTCGAATTTTAAACAAATTTGTCATATTTTTTAGTTATTTTTAATGAATCCCCAATGAGGTTTTCAAAATTTTCACTAAAAGGTTCCGAATTTCTAAGTTACATTTGTTGGAGAAATAATGTAAAATAAATATATGAATATAGCACAAGTCTGATTTTAATTGTTACATCTCAATTTGTTAATGTTGCAAAAATTTAATTTTTTGCCATCCTATTCTGCAACAACATTATGGAAGATGGCAATAATCTTCTGAATGGAATTTATTTTTCAAAGTAAGATCTTTAATGTTTTTGGAAAAAACTTACGGGTAATAATGAGTGAAATATGGACAATTTTGGTAAAACGATTTTCTTAAAATACAGCTCCAAACTTTTGGTTTATAAATTACATAAGTGCGTTATTGATCAAGTCTTGATTTTACAAAACCTACACCGATGTTACTTTTGAACGTCTCTCACATCGTTAAAATAAACATTTTACATGTATTTATTAATTAATTCAATAACTATGAGATAATAAACTGCATTAATACAGAAAAAATGATGTGAGATTTTCACTCGCCGACCGCCGCACCGATGTGGTTAGACACACTACTGCGCTCTTCGCCTCGCCCGCCATCTTGTTGAATGGTAAGTGCAAGACGTTTTACTATATATTGTAGTTTGATTGTGATGGAATCTTTGTGGAAAGTGTGGTCTTCTAATATTTTATTCCACCTATTTTTGTACTTGTTTGACCAGTAGACTGAGTGAGTAGAGAGTAGAGAGAGAGTAGAGAGTAGGGAGAGTAGAGAGAGTATTGAGAGAGTAGAGAGAGAAAGTATAGAGTATAGAGAGAGTAGAATGAGGAGAATGTGTAGCGAGTCGGGCGAGTCGGGCGAGTATTACTGAGTATGGTGCGATGATCTGAATTTGATTGTGTTATGTGCTTAATTCGCCTCTACCAGCAGTGATTGTGTTTCTTTATATAAATATAGTTGTTTTTGACTGGGTATATGGAGTCTGCATGCACGTGGCAACGGTTATTGATCGGTGACGTTATCCGTCTTGCCGCGTTACGTTGGAGCACAATCAGTAACTACAAGTAAATATTTGGTCTTAGAATTTCCACACAAACGTGATAACCCTGGAGAAGTGAGGTCTATTCCAGGACTTTTATATTTGAAACAGCCTTCGGAACGACACCAGCTTTCTGCACAACATATTTGAAACTATTAAAATGCCGTCCGACTGTTTCGGTGTGTCTCGAGGCTTGTAGCCGTAAAAGTTTGACATTTTTCGATGGCGACAGCTAACAACGGTCAATGTACATTAATTATACTAAGCTATCGTATCCTGAGATACAATGCTTGGAGTTGAAAGAACGATTAAATTTTTATGCTGAGAATGTTGAAAAGGTCTCAGCATTTTATCTAAGGTCTATCTCGATTAGCAGCAATTGAAAAAGAGTTGAAATTAATCAATGAATGAAGAATCTACAAACAAATGTGACCAGTAAGTTAAATGTCGATAATCGGTCTCGAATCATACGTGAAATAAACGATAGAATTATTTGCAGAAATAATTTAAAATGTAAATGAAGCAACAGCTCACGCCTTTGATGATAAAAAGAACACGATAGTGATTCTATAGCATCGATTATTTCGAAAATTGAAACAAAGTGTTGATGCTGTTGTAAATGATGTACGTTTACGTAAGGTTTCTGATGACGGGAATAAGGTGATACCAAGGAAAGTCATTTTCAAGGACACTACTTGGGCACTTAATTTTTTTAAAATAAGAACAAATGTAAGGAACCATTTAAAATTAATGCTGATTTAACCAATGCTTAGAGAATCGCTTAAATCATTTCAGAAAACATCTGGAGATTTTTAATAAAGAAGGAGGAGTTAAAACTATTAAATATTTCAATGGAGAACCTCGAGATAAATTGGTTGATTAGGGATTCTGGGCGCTTCAAGTCTTAAACTCATTAGTACGTAAGTGTAATGCATGTTTTGTATCGCGAGAGATGGTACTGATCTTCCTCCTCTTGATGGAGAGATTTGGCGCCAAACTACATTGGCTTGCGGGGATTTTCCCCAACCAGATATCTCCCAGCAGCGTGGCACCGCCCCAGCCAGGACAAACAGTGCGTTCGCTCGCTAGGCAGGCGCTCTTCGAAGTATTGCGCTGATTGGCGCACACACAGAGATGTGGATTACAAGAATATAATGGTGTGTTTAGATCTTTAGGAGTGTTCAACAGAAGTAACAATCTATAAAACACACTCAGCATCATGTGCGCCAAAGAAGTGAATGATGAAAAAAGTGCTTCAGAAATCAAGGGTCTTTCGTAATGTCTAATAAAAAAATTGTTAGATGGCACTGTACTAATTAAGGACATTGTGTATCATGCCATTCCAAGCGAAAGTACTGAGTAAGGTTGCGTGGGTCGCCCGACCAAATCTTTTGGTGAAAGCAATGAGCAATGAGCAGAGAAGGAAAGCAAAATAACTATCCGAGAAGTGTGCATCGTTAGTGTGGCGTCATGGATAAAGCCCACAGACATTTAAAAGTATGTACAAGTTTTATTTGCAAAAAAGTACAATGGTTACAGTAACTGCTCCGTAATTACACACTTTCTAGTATTTCCCCACAGCCCGCCTGTAGATACACAACATATTCTACTGAGGCCCCGCCTCGAGTGCACGCTTCTAGCGCGCCAGTCCTGTGACTCATGCAACGCACGAACACGCTCCAGCCTGGGCGTAAATTTTCCGCAAAGTTAGAGGTTCCCAAATACAAAACCCGCCGGCGTGAGCGAGTCAGCTCTTTTTTATACCTGCCGTGTTGCTGTCACGTGAGCGCCGTTGAGCGTGGGAGGGAGGTTTGCATACTTCCACGTGACAGTCCAAGCAACGTCGGCGTCCACCTGCTCTAAAAATATTCATACACCATCGCCGTGGCGCCAGGCTATTCAGCTCTCAGGTATGTGAGCTTTCCGCGTTCTCCTCCCCCGCAGGGCCGCCAACGGGACGCTACAGACTCTTCCCTACCCATAAAAGAATTGTTTCCGCATGTAACCAACCACAGAAAAATAATCTTGTGTCCATGGCTGTATTGGCTTACATTGTAAATTTATCTACTGTGACCTATACACCACTGTAGATGTATAGAGCTATTCTAGATGTATTCAAATACCGTTAACATAATTCTTGAAAATTATTGTCTATAATTGTCTCACAGTCGAACTGGACATTTTATCCCCACCTATAAGTGATTACTCAACATCATATATACTTCCCTATCTCATTTTCATCTCTGATTATCACAAATCTAATATAGAACATCCTAATATAACTTACTTTGATAATTACATATAATACATAACAACTTTCCATTTTTAACATTACAAGACTTTAACTTTACAATTTACTATTGTAAGTTGGACATAAATGATACTACCTGTAATAAATAACAATTTTCCTATTTCCTGTTTTAACATTACAAGACATTATTTTCTTTGTATTTTACTAATTACCATATATGACAACAAATGATAATGAACAAACCTATTTTCCATTTTGACATTTCAAGACAATAATTACTTTTGAATTTTACACATTACAATATTCATCACAATTCAATAGGTGCATGCAAGAACCTGATATGTTACATTTCTAAAGTTTTGAGATATAAAGGTGTAAAGTTTTCAGGATAAAATATTAATGTTATCGAGATTTTGAATTACAATTTATTTTTATTAGGTGGTAAAATATTACTTAATTATGTCTGCAAATCATCATTATTTTGTTTTAGAAATATGGTGTAAACAGTGATTTTTATAAATTTTGACACTAGCGTCATACAGTGACTTGAGTGCAAGAACCTGAAATGTTACAATTCATTAAGTTTAATCCTGATTTTCTTCATTATCTGGTTCCTCTGCTTCACTTTAGTCTGCTAAATCCTTGCTATAATTTTGTTTCTCTTGAAATATTAACTTTATAGAGCTCTGTGTTAAACTTTCGACATAGTTCTCCCGAAACTCACATGGAATGTACGAAAATAGCTTTCTCAAATCTTGCATTTATGCAGCTGAGCGCTTCCTTTCTTGGCGAAGAAAAAGGCAGATAACTTTGAGTATTCATTTTACCCCGCTTGAAGACGTTGACTTCTTGCCAGTCAGCTAAATAATTGTACGAGTAAGCAAAGAAAACGCACCCTGGTTTGTCTTTCCTTGTTTCAATTTTCGAAGTTTTCTGAATTTATGAGTGAGTTTCCTTTAATACTCGTTTTGCGAAAGACTAGGAACGAAACAATAGAAGTGAGGAAAAAAAAACGTTTCCCTCTCTTCATTTTTGTTACATGAGAATGTTTCTTTTTGCTTCCTTGATAATGTTTACCCAGTGCTCTGAAGAGTAAACTGCCAGTGCGGACCTCTTTTTCATCTCAATAAACTCAAAATCTGTCACAATTCTCAAAATCTGTCACAATAAAGAAAGATGTGTCCTGGGAAAGGGAATTTATGCTGCATTTCATCAAAGAGACGTAGATCATTTACTAAGTAGTACCATAAAGAAACAATATTTTTATTCTTGTTCTGATCACCATAAGAATCAGACCAGGCTATTAACTTTTTTCTGTTGTTTTGAAAATAAGAGATCAAACATGATGCTATTTCTTGTGATCCCCTACAAGCTAAGTCCTCTGCCAAGACTTGCATTGACCATTTATTTGTGTCATGTTTTCCGAGGTTGTAAGTCCACAGTTGCCTGGAGTAGAAAACCACTTTATCATGTATATGAAGTGTTGGGAGTGCCTACTGCATATCAAACGCTATTGTCCATGTATTTTAGTCATTCTACAAAGCTAGAAAATCATTTTCCATCATAGTTTGAGCTGCTTCGTAAATCCAGTTCTTTTTCTTGCTTTTTCTTTGTTTTTGTTTCTTCGTCACATACATTCTTGATATCTGTAGCAAGCTTGTCGCATGTTTTGCACGTGGTCAATTTTGTATGGCCAAAGAAAGATTAAATTCCATGAAAAATTCTTTTTCTGAAGGTTCGGAATGTTTCTGGTTAAATCGTTTAATATAAATAGTAATAAACTTTTAACTTACCAGTAATTTTCAATCGAATCTTCAAGTAACTTCTTCTCCAGTGCGGAGTGTTTGAAAAAAAAAAAATATAAGCTCATCTTACTCAAAATTTCAAACTCACTTGCCAGTAATATTTCCAATGGAATCTTCAAATAACTTCTTCTTTGAACCTCTATCGCCTATTAACACAAATGTACACAATGCACTTCTACAACCTTTAACCTAGAACTTGCTGCGAGAAGGAAAACACATATCAGGTTCTTGCACGCCCAAAGACAAAAGCTTTGTTCCCACCCAATGACATTTTTCTCTCTTGAGAGACTCGTGAACAACTTAGAGCTTTGAGTTTTTGTGGGAAAATAGAAAAACACATGTTAGGTTTTTGAATGGCAAAAACTCATTTTTTTATGTAACATATCAGGTTGCACGCATTGATTTGATAACTACATATGGGACCTGACAATTTCTCTATTTTTTTGTTTTAACATTACAAGAATTTTATTACTTCGAATATCACTATTTACAATATCCTGACTGATGTACATCTACCCTTACACAATATACAACATAAATCTAATGCCAATAGGTCTAATTACAAACTCTACTCAGTGCTCAAATCTGCGCTTGTAGTGAATCCAGGCATCAAAACATTCGACTCAATGCGTCGACATTTACATGATCAAGCCCTCTTTTGTGAATTCTGCTGATATTATAGTGCGGGAGCATTAATACCCTGCGAATTACTCGAGGATTATTTCCCGCGCAATTTTTCAACCAAAATATAGGATTATGGTCAATTTCTATTTTTATAATCACTCGGCCGTCTAAATAGTACTTTTCTGAAGGGCACAAATAGTGGCACTGCACTCTTTTTCCATTGTGCAAAATTTGTTCATCAGAAAACTTCCTACTTAAGAACAGTATGAGATACTTATGCCCATCCTCAATATTGACAACCCCTCTTTTTCCCTTTAATAAAAATACAGTCATGATCGTTCCCTTTTACGTACACAGAACCTGGAGGTTCAAACTCATAACGTTCTGATAGAACACCGACAACACTTGTCTTGTACTTGAATGCGACTTCGAACACCGGTAGAATCCATTCGACTATCAATATTTACTGCATTTCCCCATATGTCATAATAGAGTTTCTTTGTCCCAATTACACCTGTTGTAAAATCTCCAAACGTATATCCAAAGTTAAAAATAATATTGAATTCAAATAAATAATTTTTAAAATTGTCAACGACATTCTGCATCTCAATTTCAAAATCCATTAATTCAAATAAGTGCTGATGTGGATTTTTATTTCTCTGTCTTTTGTTAAGATTTAGGCCAGATGCTGCCATAAAAGTACTTTCAATAGATTGTACGAGTATATTCTCAACATTACGAAATTCTGGTTTGTTGAGTTGTATACCCAATTAATTCATTTAAAACTCTAAGGTACTCTTTTCCTCAAAGATAAAATTCGCCATACATTTCATTAAAATTGACAATATGGGCAAATATAATATCTACACCATGATGATTATTAGAATCTTTCGTTGTGTTCTTTAATTGATCAGCAACATGCTTTGGAATTATGTTTTGCAATAATAAATGAACCTGTTTCTTCATAGTTTGAATTGTTGGTCCCTTGCGGCAACCTTTACCATGGAGACTTAACCTATTGCTTATTTCAAATTCTCTATTCAGGAACCACACCAAAACAAGAAGCATCAATATATGAAGAAAAATCTCTGCTTGATGAGAACAATACGAATGATCTGTACCCCAATTCCCCACTTTATTAGGGCAATCAATTTCTTGATACTGCAGAGGAACTGATAAATTTGTGTATGCATGTGATGCATTGAAAGAACTAATTTTCAAAACAATTATCACATATTTTGTGTATTGAAGTTGCTTGTTTTCTCCCCAACGATTTTACTCTATCGTTCAGAAAGGCATAAGCAGTTTCCTCCTCGGGTGTGAGTGAATTATCGCCTGGGCCGCCTCACCGAAGGGTACGTCACTCTGCTGCGCCTTGGTCGCCTCCCTTTCACTTTCGGTAGTTATTTCTACTTGAGCAACTCGCTGCTGTTCTGCTGGGAATTTTTCACCGGCAATGTTTATGAGCACTGGTGGCTCGAGCACAGCTTCCTCCTCCGGTGTGAGGGGATTATCGCCCGGAGCACCTGCTGCCTCGCCTAGGGACGCGTCCCCATGCTCTGTCTGTGACGGCTCCTTTTCCCTGCTCAGTCGCCGCCCCCTCGTTTTTGTCTAGCGCATTCATTGTGCGGATCAATGTAATCATTTTTGATTTTCTCTATTAAGGTGGCGGTGCGGTTGCCGAGTATGCAATAAGAATTTCTTTTCAAAAGCGACCAAAAGGACGTCAAAATGAAATGGTCGGAAATGACGAAAAGGAGGAAACGGGCAAAATGGATGAAAAGAACTAAATGGACGAAAATGATGAAACAGAAGAAAAGACGAAAAGGAAGAAAGGTCGAAATGGAAGAAAGATCGAAATGGTAGAGGGGACGAAATAAAAGAGAGGAGGACGAAATAAAAGAGAGGAGGACGAAATAAAAGAGAGGAGGACGAAATAAAAGAGAGGAGGACGAAATAAAAGAGAGGAGGACGAAATGAAAGAGAGGAGGACGAAATGAAAGAGAGGAGGATGAAATGAAAGAGAGGAGGACGAAATGAAAGAGAGGAGGACGAAATGAAAGAGAGGAGGACGAAACGAAAGAGAGGAGGACGAAATGAAAGGAGGACGAAATGAAAGAATGGGTAAAATGGAAAGGACGACAGGACGATTTGGACGGAAATCATGAATATGACGAAAATAACGAATTGGACGGAACGGACCAAGTGGACAATGGGACGAAATGAATAAAAGGAGGAAATGGGTGAAATGAACGACAGGACAAAATGTACGGAAATGACGAAATCCACGAAAGGACGAAATCGATGGAAAGGACGAAATGGACGACAGGATGAAATGGACGGAATGACATGATCAAATGAACGGAAAGGACGAAATGCACAAAATGGAAGACTGAGCGAAATGGAAGACGGGACGAAATGAAGAAAAGGACGAAATGGACTAAAGAATGAAATGGAAGAAATGTCGACAGGACGTAAGCCAATGTCGAAATGGATGAAACGGCTAAATTGACTAAATGGACGAAAAGAACGAAATGGGCTACAGGACGAAATGGACGACAGGACGGAAAGGCCACTGTTTGCCCACTACGAGATCATACTGGTGTCAAGGGTGAAATCTGAATGGGAGGTAGGGAAAGTGGCAGATGACAGTTTTTCCTCCGCTGACGAAGGGTCAAACATTTTTCAGAACACAGCCCTTCTTGGTTTCACACTCACCACTCCTCGTGCTGGATACTCAGATTGTCATGAAATTGCACCAAGTGAAAGAACACCTTGCAAAACCTATATATACAAATTTTGAAGTGCTATGGAATATTAGAAATAGTGTAGGCATTTTGTATCAGGACCTTTCGTGACCTCCGCGCTTCCCGCAGCGGAGAACCGTTGCTTCGGCAGCGCCAGAAACGTTATCTACCGGTGACAGATTTCCGTCCTCGTTGAAAACCATTGGCAAAGGACATCGGCGTCTACTAGCGTGACTTGTTAGTTTAATGTACACTATGACACACATTCTGTGGAGTGTTAGTAAGCGCATTAACATTTTTTGTTAAATATAATCATAAAAGTTTTACAGAGGGGGCCAGTGAAATAGAAGAGGGAGAAGAAAAGAGACAGGATGGTATAGAAGAATGAGAATGTACAATGGGGAGAAGAAAAGCGACTTGTGAATGAAAGGAATACTTGAGAGCCCTCTCTGTATCTCCCCGTCAGGACGTGGACCAACCAGTGTTGCCACCTCTCCGGGTTTGACCCGGAGTCTCCGGGTTTCGATAGTAATCTCCGGGCTCCGGGTTAATTTTGAAAATCTCCGGGTCATGAAACGAACTAAATTCGATATCTTTGTTTTTAAAACATTTTGTTTAAAAAAATGCGGTTTACCGTTTTGCTTACTGTTCTCATATTACCGACACTTTAAGCGAAATGGCGCCAAATGTTCGTTTGGCGCCATCTCTGGTAGCCGTATAATACGTCGAACGCATATTTTCTATTATGGGAAATTTGTGGAGTGATACTAGAAATAAAATGAGGGCGGAATTAGTAAAAGCGGAACTGTTGACTAAATTGAATTATGAAATGTCATGTGGAGAATTTTTCAAATTTGTTAGTCAACCAGAACAAATCGAGTTATTAAAAAAGGTGCTTTCAAATCAGAAATACACGTGGAAGTAGATGCCATTACAGAAATGTATGTAAAGTTGTTTTTGTGATAAATATGTAGTCGAAGCAAACTGTATTAATTGTTCGTAATGTTTGTGATGTAATTATCAATATATTTAATATATTTATTTGTATGCAAATTGAAAGAAAAATTGATCGTTATGTAATTAACAATATTTTATAATAGTTATTATATTACTCTTATATTTTATAAAAGAGTTTGTATTGTTTTGTAAGAGATATTAATTAATATAATATGAATAATTATATTATATTTTGAATATATTGTCATCTTTTGCAACCCCCCCCCCCCGGTAATCAGTGATCTCCGGGTCATGCGTTTCCGAAAGGTGGCAACCCTAGGACCAACCCACCTCGACGGGAAAATGCTTTTGGACAAAACGGTGACACGATAGATCATTTTCATTTTATTCCAAGAGGCCAGTTTCAGGCAGCAAAAACGTGCACCTGAGATGATATGAAGGTCTAATATTGAAGAGCAGATTGCATTAAAAAAGCAATATGTATAATTATTTTTCGTCTAACGCAGTGTATTCTTCTGACAACTTTCACAGAAGTAACGAATAGTACACAGAAAACTGCCCGAATAGCAAACATTCGTTTCGGTACATTTTTCAGTTTTAGAGGAATATCATTTTGTCACACAATAGATCTTCATTGTATTAATTGTAATAATTGATTAATTGTATTGTAATAATTTTTCAAATATACAATTTGTCCGATTTGTTACACACATTCAAGCAGGAATCTTTAAGTTAAATTTACTATACGCACGAATAATATGAAACAATTGAATATTTGTAATATTGAAAAATTAAAACATTGTAATGGAAATAAGACTTACTATGTTATTAAGTACACGTGCAAGGGTTGCGATAGTTCAGTGGCATCGTTACAGTTTTCCCTTTAACGTCACTGACCGGGAGGCCCTAGAGTTCGAGTTCCGACGTTGGGGGATGTTCGACTGTTGTTACATATGTAGGTGGAAAAACTTTGGAGCCGTTTTGAAGAAAAGTTTGAAAATGCTCCCCAGGCGCTTCAACTAAATTAATCCCAAATTTTAAAGAATTATTTTCAAAATCGCCGGGCCTCGATTCGGGCCAGATCGTTAATGGAAAATTAATTTTGACAAAAATTCTACGAATAGTTTACACACTAGTATTCACAGAGAAGCAGACTGACAGAAAGACCAGCGGACACATCGACGGACAGTTGGACGTTTTGAAATAATAACAACACTCTCTTGGTAACTTAAGACCCCAAAACGTGTATTTCCATTAAAATCTCGACATCAATTTACGGCAACATTACATACATACCTCTCTAAATATTACTGTTGTTACTCCGAATGTTTACGAGAAAGTAAAAATTCATACATAATAAACACACTTTCACACACAACAAGGTTACACGCAAAAAAGAACACTAATTACAGAGTCCGAATTCCTGCCCGTCTGAATGCAGTTGTAATGTTATTATATGAGCAGGGAGTCCCACCAACTACTGACCACCCCCATAACTTCTAAAGGGTTTAGGATATCGAAATGCAGTTTTTGCTGAACAATGCAGAATCATGGGGAAAGTAACAAGCCGTAGAGAAATTGTATATAATATTTTTAATTTTCCAGAAATTCAATCATCTTCGACTTTGAAAACAAAACAGTGCCCTTCCGTCTTCTGCATTTTCAATTTTATGGCAGCACTTGGCGCTATAAAATAATAAACTCACTTATCAGTATGAGCAGTTGCGAATGCAAATATGCATTTTTGTTACAGTTTGGTAAATTTACACTGATAGAACTGTCAAGAGTATTTTAAATTTTTATTGCTTTGTTCTTCTGGTAGCACGTGTTTAAATAGGAAGTTTAGTTACCGTGAATAATGAGAAAAAATATTCTACCTATCTATTATTTGATGAATTAAACAAGATATTACAATGAAAATCTTTCAGAATTCATTCGCTTCCCATGTTTTAAAATGATGGCATGTTTCTACACTGAGTTCGATTTTTGTATGTGACCTTTGTTATTATTATTAATATTATTATTATTGTTTTCACTACAATATTTTTTATTTCGTTCTTTTCGATTATCGTTGATTTGGAATTTCAGAAGAAGAAAAGTTCAACTCAGATGAACAAATGGGAAAAATCTCTCATTCTGATCGTGAAAATAGATGTTTTTTCATGTTTTTCATGTCAAGATCATGAATTACTGTAGTTACGCCTTCATCCTGCACGGCCATCCCTCCCACACTCCTCTCTCCACAAAACAGTATCAACGTTGCGAAGGCCACCTTCCCAAAACGGCGACTGTTGCAAAGGCTGCCCGTTTACTTGAAAATCTCATGCCAAAAAATCTAATTTTATACTCAAATCACTCTTAAAATACTAACTTATGATACGCCATTTAATTCCAATGTTCATGATCTATCCATTGCTGATGAAAATAATATAAAGTTCCATTTAAAAAATCAAAGATGATTAAATTTCTCAAAAACTAAAACTATTATAGACAATTTCTCTATGACATGTTACTTGCCCCCAGGATTCTGCATTGTTAAGCGAAAACTGAAACTCGATACCCTGAACCGTTTAGAAGTTATGGAGGTGGCCCATATTTGGTGGGACACTCGGTATAATATAACCATTAGAAACCCTAAGTTATATGATCGATGATTAATGAAAGTGATTGTAGTGTACTGAGCGAATGAATAAGGATGACGAAATATGTCTCGTAGAGGAAACCTCGAAATGTTTACTTTTCATAGCGTCAAATTCGGGTAGCTATATTTTCTTAATTAAACCTCAAAATTTCCTAGCAGTTATTTCAAATTAAATAAAACTACAAGTTTATTGACGATAATACTAACCTGGTACGACTTTTCACAAATAAGGAGATGTGAACTTCATCCTAAATTTTCATCCTAAATCGTTATATTTAGTTTTAACGATTATGTTCATGTTTGCTTCTCAGAGACACGGAGCACGGTCGAAAGAACACAATAAGTAAACGAAATTGAGGATATTATGATTATTATGTCGTAGTAGCTTCGTTGTTGAAATGACGACTGATTCTTTCATATGCTCAGAGATTTTCTGTGTTTCATTAAGATGACCTCGGCATATACGTACTTCGAAGACTTGTAAGTTTCCATGATTTTGACGCGATAAGCGATGACCTCAAACAATCCACATACATTCAGAAGGTAGAGTCAAAAAGCATTGTCGTGTTAGTGTCGAATGGAAAAGAATGCGTCTAGGAATTGTTCTGAACTTGGAGTAATTGAATTTTAAAAACATGTTTATTTGAAAACTTTGCACCATCATTGAAATTTATTTAACTGCATACGTAAGTTCACATTTCTTCAATTACAAATGTCAATACTCTATTATAACAGTATTATTACATTTTCGCATATTCCTTGCTGAAGACTTAAGGTAGCAGACTTACTGGTTAGAATGAAATTGTGAATGTTATAACAATTTTTTTCGTACTTGGAACGTGTGAATACTGAAGAGCCGGAAACTTTAACGTCTATATTTATACGTGAATGTCTATATTTATACGTTAATGAAAAATTATTTATTTCTTGTAGATTTAATTTGAAACATTTCCACAATTTTATATATAAAGAATTGGCTTTCTAAGAAGGTGGATAAAGGCTTTCTCCATCGGAAAGCGAGTGTTAAGATTTATGCTTACAAGCTCAGCCTATTTTACCGTGAAACGTGGGGAGGAAGGACGCAATTTTCACCGGGGGGTATTTCTGGAAGCCAATTGATGACTCTTTCCTGCTCCCAGGTTGAAGATTGTTCGGTAGCCGACTCGAGTAGTATTTTAAAATTTATGCTGTAATTGTTAAACAAATGGAACTTAAAGTATTTAAAATAAAATGAAAAATTAGATAGCTGAAAACCAGGAATATCTAACCAGCAACAATTTTCGCGGCAATATATGCATGCGTTGTGGCCGCTTGTCCCCTCCACCCCCGTTAGGAACTTCAAATGTATTTGCCGGAGAAACTAAGCGAGCCGTTGCAAAACGCCTTGTAGAAAAGCATTGCGTGGGAACTGCCAAAAATATAGTTGTCATGACATGCTGATTTCTTATAAACAACTACCTACCTCGAAAACGAAAGACGATAGCGCCAATCGGATTGCGGAATTTTACATCTCGTTTAAAGGCAATTTTAAAAAAGCAATACATTTTGTTTACAAAATTTAAAAATTTATAAACAATATCCAAATTTTACAATTCTAAAGTGGGATGGGTTCTCTGATGTCCCAGAACCGAAAATTGCGAATTAACAATTTTGCAATAATTAACAATTTTATAAACAATTCCGAAATGATTCCTGCCGGGAAGTGTCTCCAAATTGTCCATTATTTGAGATCGCAAAATAACAATTTTGACATGAGATGCAAATTAATTACTAAACATCTAGTTTAATTGTTACTCTAATGATAAAGATACAGTTGATCTTTGAATTTTACGGTCTTTTATTCAAATGGTTCCCTAGAAGTCCTCTAACGATTCGAGAAATACAGTATTTTGCATATTTTCAAATGTAATATACATATGATTGATTGCAAATATGCAATTATAATCTTTTTTCTTATCGCAAAATTCTGTAGTAAATTGGTCATTTGATAAAATTGTAAAATCATTATAAGATTTGTAAGTTACAGGAAGCGTCGTGAAGTCTTTCGAGAGAAAAGACAATTGAAAAATACCGGTGTCATAATACGAGAAGACCTCACAAGATCCCGTCTGGAGGTTTTGAGAGCGGCCATAGATAAATTTGGCCTGCGGAACGTCTGGACGGAAGATGGCACAATAGTCATTAAAACAGGTAGCAGGAAAGCCCGCGCGCAGACAATTGCCGACTTGCACGCCATTTCCGCCTAAGTAAGAGCGCTCCCCACCCCTACCCCACAGCTTAACACTCCCTTAGCTTGGAATTTCCGAGGATCCTCTCTTTCCTCCCCACCCCTCTAAGCATCTTTTCTTCATCTTTTCTCTACAACTTTTTTGAAAGCATGGCCACCAGCATGAATCCGCCCCTACACCTTTCCTCATTACATGGACAAAGCAATCAACCAATAACACTTACTCATAATACTTACGCCTCCATATCAAAATCTTCATCGCGAACTTTATTTGTAGGTCACGTAAATGCTCAATCGCTATATTGTCATCTTGATGAAGTGCGAGAACTAACTTCAACCCACCATTTTCATGCTCTCCTTATTAGCGAAACGTGGCTAAAGATGTCACTTGCTACAACACTTGTCACAATTCCTGGATACCGTTTTCTTAGAAGTGACCGGAACCCACATATCGCGTCTCAGGGAGGTGGTGTCGGTATTTACCTTCGCGATGATCTCGCTTATAAATACATAACTTCATCAACAGATAACGTCAATCAGAATAACTTTATTGAAATTTCCATATTTAACAAAAAATGTGCCCTAGGCGGAGTGTACTGTCCTCCGAAAACAGAGAATATCGAAGCTATCGACAAAGAAATTGCGCTTTGCTCAAGTAAATACGATAACATAATACTGATGGGCGATTTCAATTGCAATCTTCTGAAATCTACGTCGCATGCCGACAAATTCAAACGTATTTTTGGCGAAATGAATCTTTCTATCTTACCTCTAAATGCAACTCACCATACAATCAGTACAGATACTTGGATTGATCATATCGTTGTATCGAATCTTGACAAAGTGAAATTTCATGGCCAATCACCAGTTCCTGGAATATCTAAACACGATCTCATATACGTCTCATACAATATGAAATGCGACTTCAAAAGATTCAATCTTGAATTATTTCTCTCTGACGGTATGTCTATGCCCTGGCATCTTGTCTCTCAAGAAAGTTCGTTAGATAAAAAAGTAAATACTTTTACTCATCAATTGACGGAACTGATTAATCGACACATACCCGTAAGGAAAGCTCGTGCAACACGTCCGCCGGCACCTTGGATAACAGAGGAAATATGTTGCTTAATGAAACAAAGGGACGCTGCCTTCAAAATTTTTCGAAATTCAAAATGCGAAAACGACAGAATTAAATACAAAAAATTAAGAAATGTTGTTACACAAAAATTGAGAAACGCGAAATGTAAATATTACCACAAAGTTTGGGCACCAATGGCGACTCGAAACAAGTATGGAAATCTCGACGCACTCTTGGCATAGGCAGATCACGAGCACCGCTTCAAATTGATATACCTCTAGACTCCTTAAACCAACGTTTCGCTAATATGGCTCCCCATTTCGAAAGTTCATTAAAAAGCATGACTATCAAACTTACAGTTCCATTCTAGAAATACTCCAGAAGAATTTTTCTTCGCGTGTACAAGTCATATTGACGTCCTTAAAACTATTCAGAGTCTAAAATCAAACGCCTCTGGAGTAGGCAATATTAATGCCAAATTACTGAAACTTTGTGCCGAAATAATACATCCCATTGTAACAGATATAATATTTTTTTCTCTCATAAGTGGAACTTATCCGACCTCTTGGAAAACTGCACTTGTCCATCCTCTTCCTAAATCAACAAATCCTCCTGAGTACAGACCTATTAGTATTCTACCTACAATTTCTAAAGTATTAGAAAAAATTGCACGACATCAAATAACGAACTATTTAGACAGCAAAAATCTCTTAAGTGAACATCAACATGGTTTCCGATCAGGCAGAAGTACAGGAACTGTGCTTTTAAGCTTAATTGAAGAGGCCAGAATCGCCATTGACAACGGTAAATTAACAATACTTATTCTCTTAGATTTCAGTGAAGCATTTGACTCGGTCGATCCTGCTAGAGAAAATGAAAGCATTGGGGTTCGCTAAACCTACGATACGGTGGTTCTCAAAATATCTTTCAGGTCGTCAACAAGTCGTAGTATCAGGTGAAAATCGATCCAGTGCCATTAGAACCGCCCGTGGTATTACACAGGGAACAGTTCTAGGACCCTTAGCATTCTTAATTTACGTAAACGACGTAGGACAATGTCTTAAATACTGTCACTATAAAATGTACGCAGATGACCTTCAACTATGTCAGCGGACATCCGTCGGAACTTAACTCTTTAGTTCAGAAAATAAATGAGGACCTAAATGCTCTCAATAAATGGACCGCAGCCCTAGGACTTTTATTAAACCCAAATATGTCCCAAAGCTTACTGATAGGCTCCCGCAACGCCATCAACAAATTAGAGAAAACCCTTCCGTCCATTAGTATAAATGGCTCCTCTCTACCCTGGTGTAACAACGTAAAGAACCTAGGAATGCATTTACGTAAAGGAATGCACTCTCAGGTGGACTACGCATGTAAGTAAGATTTGTCAAAAAGTCTTCAAAGACCTCCACTCCCTAAAACGCGTACGAGAACTACTTCCTATAAACACACGTATGAACCTGATTACTTCACTAATTATGCCCCATTTCGATTACTGTGATTTCTTGCTCACTGACTTAAAAACCAAGCAACAACGGAAGTTGCAAACAGCACAAAACGCATGCATTCGTTTCATATTTGATCTTCGTAAGTACGATCACGTATCTGCGTACTATAGACAGACAAAAATTAGCTCCGTTGAAAAAAGAACATTGCATAGCCTCTTTCTTCTCCATAAAATCTTGTACAACGGCCTTCAAACACACATGTCTAAGAACTTCAAAATGCTAACACTAGAGCAATCGCGTTCGGCATTATTGCTGTGCGTACCTCGACACCACACTCTGTCATACAGTAAATCTTACACTGTCACAGTAATTCGAAACTGGAACTCACTACCTACACATCTTAAGAGAATTAGCAACTTTAGAAAATTCAAAACTCAACTCGGTGTCTGGATAAAAAACGAAGAAATGTAGTTTACACACGCTCTCTGTTCTATCCGCAATTTTATCTTAATTACTTTCTGAAACAATGACCATGATCCCTTTATTGCATATCATCCTCCATGCTAGATCGTTTTTTCTGTTTTTTTAAGTCATATTTTCGAAAGTATTTCTTCCCACTCCCTTCCTCCTGACCATCTTCCTCCTTTCCTACTTCAGGATACAGTAAAAGCTAATCCCATTACTGCTGATACAATGTTTAAAATTAGAGAAATTACATAGCTATATCTAAAATACAACTTTGTTACTATAATGTAATAGATTTCTAAATGTAAAATAAGAAAATATTATGAAGAACTACAGCTTACAAATGTTTCTGAAATTATGATGTTTGTCACTTTTATTATTATTTATATATATTATTACTATTATTGTTACAAAGAAAATCAGTAGTCACACTATTATTTTATTGACACTTTCTGTATTTTGTACTGTAAGATATCCTTTTGTAAGTGCCTTTGCCTAATGATTAATGTGGTAATTTCCCTTATTGTTGATTGAGATTATGCATTGTATATGTCATCAAGAACTACCTGTTGTTATGTAATTGTAAAATTATATGTACTATATTTTCTCTTCTGATCCCCCCGTATCCTTTTCATCGTCATTTCTTAATTATCTCCTCTTGTCCACCTCCATTTTCCTCTCTTCCCCTTTTCTTTTGTTTTTCACTCTAAGCCCTTATATTTCTTCCTCTCAATATTTCGGCCTTGAGCCGCCATCCTGATTGAGGTTTTTTCTGGGTTTACTCAATCGCTTAAGGCGTATGCCGGGATGGTCCCTAGTATTGCATACCAGACGTAAATGTAAAATAACCCCCCTTTTTTGTTTTTGTTCATTGTTCACAGTTGAGGCTGTCGGGTAATGATAACTGACATTTCTGGCGAATTTTGAATTATTGATTCTAAGTGGAATAAGTGGGAGCTATCTATTATATTATACATTTTTTAAGAATGTTCCTCACATCATGTCTTTCCATTCTGCAAAATTTCAAGAATAAACAAAAAATGACAAATTCATTTGGCTCATACTGATAAATTAATGTAGTTGGTAGTCACAAATTGATTTTTTTTCTTCTTCTGCGACACGTCAGGTAATATGAGTTATATACGTATCATTAAAAGTCAGTTAATATTAATTACATCCGAACGCCTCAACTGTAATTTTTAAAATTGTAAATTAATTAAAGTGGTTAGGCGGAAGAGCAGGCCTTAAGGCCTGAGCCTCGCCACAAATAAAGACAATTTTATTATTATTATTATTATTATTATTATTATTATTATTATTATTATAAAGTTCATAAATTGTGTATGGACAATAATATGGGAATTAAAATGTGTATAAGAAAGTAATTGTTCTAAAATTAGTGTTATTTTATCTGACATCAATGCCATTTCTTTCATGTTCATATATTTCAATGAATTTACTTTCATGTTCATACAAGTGTTTCTTCCATGTATTTTTTTATTTGAAAATACTTCCACATCTGAACTAGCGGCGCCCGGCATTTTCTACGACGTAATTTTGTTAGGGCACTCCCCCCTGCATTGAGATTGGCTACGATGGTTTGTACGTTTCGTTCCTTCGACGTTTCGTCATGACAAGGGCTGCCCAAGCCGTGCAAAAGCTGAACATAGCCGCAGACGGACCCGATCAATTTATGTTTCCAGTACTGTACTACATTGGTGGTGCTAATGAACAATGTAGTTAACGCGTCCGGTAAGTCGCTGGCTCGATCCAAGAATGTAAAAAAAAATTCATTTCAAGAATGTTTGACTATCTCGTATGAGCTTCACATAATCTACTACCAAAATAAATTACAGATTAAGTGGTCTTTTTTAAAACATTACTAGTGAAATACTGCTTCTTAAAAAAACTCGCAGTTATAAACTCACAGCACTCGCCATTGCGCCAGCGTTACTTGTTATTTATATTCTGAGATACAAAGGCTATCTAGTGGTGCTCCAAAACGGCACAGACTTTCTCGTACATGTCTTAATCCGTTTAGTCTGAGTTAGCTTTCCGGTTTTTCTCCACTACCACTTCCACTACCACTTCCACTTCCACTACCACTTCCACCACCACTTCCACCACCACTTCCACTACCACTTCCACTACCACTTCCACTACCACTTCCACTTCCACTACCACTTCCACTACCACTTCCACTACCACTTCCACTACCACTTCAACTTCCACTACCACTACCACTTCCACTACCACTATCACTACCACTATCACTACCACTACCACTACTTTTTGGCCCCTGTAACACATTTTTTACTTTCTCGCAGTTACTTCGTGAGAAGAGAAAGTGTTATAATCGTGTGCCGACGAATTTTCGACAGGAAAAGTCTTATTGCCAGGTCCTGGTAAAGAAAAAAATTAGTAAATCATATTTATATACGAGAATATAGCATATTACTTCCTCTAACACGTTGTGAAATCAGAATCCATGTGTTTTGGGTAGTTGATACCGAAAAATTGATTGACGGCAAAACCGTCTGTCTGTACGTCCGTCTGTGGTCAATACTAGCGTCTAAAACATACTACCTATTGTGTCCGAAATTGATATTCCTAGATCGATTTAACTCGATGAACTCGACGCCCTCTCAATTTGAAACAGATATTTTAATTTTGGGAGGTTCTTTCAATTTTCAAAATTCTCAAAATTTAAAAAATATTCTCAAAAATGGCTCCAAAATTTGTATTAAACTTGTATAAGCTTAGCCGTCGTTTCAGAGGGAGTTGAAGTTCTTGACCTGGTGACATGTTAGCTCAGTCGGACGACAATTGATTATATATAAAAAAAACAAGGGATCAGGATCATGGATACTCACTACTCGCGTGTTCATGAAATCACTCAAGTTTGAGTCACTTCACAGAATACTATAATCTCCAATCTCGCACATACCTTAAATACATAAATGAATAAACACATACACATAAAAAAGAATAAACACCCGAAAACAAACAATCTTACAACTCATACACTTTTGTTTTATACAGGTTTGTGGCTAACTAGCAATCTGCCAACAAAGTCCTATATTCTTTATAACATTTGACAAAAAAAGTTTCAAACAAATCCTTGTATCCCAGTTACTCTTCTTTGAACACATTTACATTGATTTCCAAATACACATATGGACTTCTTTTACTTTACACACATTGAATGCTTTGGTCTAATTTTTCAAAAATTAAGATTTAAGATTTTTTCTTGATTCAAAACAAGTTAAAAAAACTCTCCACACGTGATATCGAATTTTCCTACGTTTTTCCTAACCTACAGAAACTCTGATAAAAAGTTCAAAATAAAATTATTCTATCTGTAACATTCTTACTTGACAATATACATATTTCGCTTATGAGGTCGTCTGGTTGAAACGACCTCGCGTCGTCTCCCAGCAGCTCCGCGGTGTCTTTGGACCTTGAAGCGCCGGCTCATGTCCGTTATAAAATGTGTAGCCAAGCCGTCGCGCGTTCGCATGCGTAGGGATTCGTCCAAGAATTTATTACCCGATGCAATGAAATTCCATGTAACTGCAACGCAGTAACGGAACAGAACATAAAGACAAAAAACTGGAAAAGATAGAGACATTCGAGTATTAGCTATCGTATGTAAAACTCGTACGAGCTCGTCACTTCTCTACCCTCAATTATTTATGCAAATACTACTCTTGATTATATTCACAATTAGTCTATTGCATTTAAAATAAACAGTTTACCTCTTCTATTGCCTTCTCCGGAGAGTTTTTCTGATGCTATTTGGAAACGAATGCTCATAACGGTACTCTCTCGTAGTGCGAACTGGCCGTACGTCTTATCCGATCGACGGCTCGCTTCCAAAAGACTTGCAATATATTATGCCGACTTCGTTCCCATCTGCTACATTAGCGAACTCTCCCGTTACATTTTGGCACTACTTCTTTTGTTTTTTGCGTGGGTTTCAACGCGTTTAAACTCCCCTCTGGACCCAGGCGAAGGATGTGACACGTTTTGCCTGATTGTGGGGAAAACGGTCGCACTTAAGCCTCGAATGGCGTACAGATTGCTTACGTGCTGGCACTTAAGTGCTGGTCACATTTTCCTTGAAATACTTAACTTTTTGAAAATCACAACGCTCAAAAAAGTTTTCGGCGCCTTCTTACAACTATAATATTGAAGTTAAAACTTTTTATCTAAATGAAAAGTGTACTTTAAAGACAATTCTTGAAATAAGGTCATATACTCAATTTGTCAAAAACATGAGTCGTTTTCTTGTAATTTTGTGTGAAATATAGTTTTTATAATTTCAAACATGTTTTTTTCTCAAAGAGAATCCATTTTTTTTACAAATTTTCTTCTCTTATGTGTCACAGACGTTAACAAATGGCGCTAGTCTCATTTCCGGCCTACTCTCTGTATTTTCGAAAATTATCAATCGGAACATTTCGAAAGTATATAGTTGAAGGCAGAGAAATACATGCCTCACAGTGAACTGTTACTAGAAAATCAGCCCTTTAAAAATCGTAATTTAGAATTGTTTGAAAAAACGAGTGTTTTTTGCCGAATTTGTGCGTAAAATGTATGGTATTTGTGCGTAAAATGTATGTTTGTTCTAAAACAAACCTTTTTCTCAAAAACTGCCCCAAATGTTTTCTTAATTTTTTCTCAAATAGAACCAAAAAGCTTAAAAGAATGGCGCAGATATAATTTTCATTGAGGTCTCAGAATCTTCCAGAATTGTAAATTTAGAAATACTGCGAGAAAGTATGTGTTGTTAAGGATCTCTAGTTTTTGTCTTCATATATTCACGATTATTCACTCTTTTATAGTTGATTCGAAAAAAGACGTTACGAATATCATAGAAGGATGAACCTACCTTTTATACGCAAATTTTCATTGAAACATATGGATAAGTTTTTAAAAGACCGTCGTTTAACCTTCGCATGGCCGAGCGCGGGACCTTAGGTCCCCCAGTTCTCTTTTTTCCTCACAATTAACGGAAAAAAGATATTAGAATCATTTCTCTCGTGTATGTAAATATTCATTTATTTCAAATATTTTAACACACTTTCTATGGTAATACTGTGTTTGGATTACAAACGAATGGCTTTGGGAAGACTCGAGTTATCTCTCTTTTCTCTTTCTCGATGATATTTTGACTTCACATTCATATTTCTGGTGTATTTGACCGTTGTTTCATGACTAATATGTCACTATTGTTAGAGTAACTTGTCAGTACTGGTAGCTAGCGATTGTCTCCTGTTTACTCTCCAGGAAGCGTTTTACGTTATTGTCAGTAGAGTTGCGTGAATTGTAAGAAATTGCCTTTACGACAGCTATGAATAAGCGAGGTATTAGACAGGGGATTTCAGAGGTAGATATTTATTTTACATATGTTCTGAAAGTGTGACACATAAGTGAGTCCAAATGATCATGTAATAATAATGATGTAAAATTGCAAATATTTAATACAATAGGTATTTCAAAGATGATAATATGACTTATATGAGTAAGCAAAATCATTGTTTTTCAATGTTTCAATATATTACAAAATATTTGCCAACTTTCCACAAATGTTTATGCACAATAGTGTAAGATGATAACCAATGAACGCAATAAATAAAATACTATTCTAAACTCAATATTAAACAAAAAACTTGTGATAGGGTCACTTGGGTCCCCCACACTTACGGATATGTTTCAATATCACGCTTGGCCATGTGAGGGTTAAGCGTTTACGAAAGTGTGTAACATTTAGTTCATTTTCAAGAAAGAGTTTTGAAGTTTATAGAAACTGCTTTTGAATTTGTTTGAAGCACTTGCACTCACAAATGCAGTTATGTATAAAAAACGCTCGTAACTAACGACGGTAAATGTATCAAAAAATCACATTTGTTGAAGACATATTTTTGAAAAAAAAAAAAAAAATAATACATCTCAATGCAGTTTGTCTTTTTATTTATTTATTTATTTATTTATTTATTTATTTATTTATTTATTTATTTATTTATTTATTTATTTATTTATTTATTTATTTATTTATTTATTTATTTATTTATTTATTTATTTATTTATTTATTTATTTATTTATTTATTTGTTTGTTTATTATACGCCAAAAACAGTTAAAAACTATTTATGACGTGCTATGGGGAGAGGTGAATTCTGTGCACATTTCCAAAATTCTGTGATCCCTACATACTACTTGAATTTTGAATTAAAAAAACGCTCCGGTTTAATAAATTCTATTTTTTTCACATTTCCTGTTCCACATTTCTCCAGACAAACGTCATCCTGATAGAAAATGATTCTACAATTCTCAGTAGATTTTCAAGTTGAATTTTCGTCGACTCAAATATCTTCAGGTCATCCATATTATTACTATTATCCATATTATGTAATTACTAGGGAACGAAATTTATTGTAATAAAAAATGCAAAATATGTACCGTCGCTTACACAAACAATGGGCGATGTCCTGAGCCGAACTATACCAAAGTTTTCCGACCCCTGCCCCGCCCTGCGGGATCGATCTGACCAATTCGCTTTAGCTTTATTTCAAGGAGGCGGGACTATTCATCTTGAACATTACAAAATGGCGGTGATCGCGAGTTATATTATAGTAAATATTTTTATATAAATATTAAATCAACCAACAGTTTTACGTAAATTGTTGTATATACATTTAATTACATAAATAAAATCATGCAATTTCCAAGTAAAAACATATTTCAAAACAGTTATAAAACGGTTTTTTTTGCAAGAAATAACAATTGACAACGAGTATTCAGCTCCTTGTCTACATTTCGTCGTTTATTATAGTAATATTTAATATACAATGCAAATAATTTGCATTGTATGCATTGTGTAACCTAGTTATTTTATTAGGAAAATTAATAACTTAAAGAAATACGTTTTAAAGTCAGTTGCACAAACACGTCTCCGAGTTAGCAGCTTTCAGTTGAATAATTCTTCATCATCAATTTCTCAGATGACCGAATACAAAAATACTATATGGTCACGAACATTAATATTTTAATAAAATAGTTTTGATATGTAAAATACTAAATAAACTAAAAGTATTTAAAGTTCAATTAGTCCCAATGAAAGTTATCTACTCCAGACATTATGATTGGTAAGTGCAGCTGTAAGCAAATGAATGATTTTTGATCTTTTGTTTTGGGGATCGCAATTAATTACTTCACTTCAATATAACGTTAGGGTGATTGCATTTTACATGGAGTTCTTTACAGCAACTATTAAAAATCATATGTAATACCTAGTCATTGAGGATTTTTGCATGAGTATCAAAAACCAAATATGACTCTTATATAACATTTTTATATCTTAATGTTTGTAAAGGTAGAAACACCAGCTTTTGTCTATTGCGTGAATTTGGAGGAACACACACATACACATATCAATATATTACTTACATGTAATTTATGTATGATTTCCAATCCAACTCAATGAAATTAATATATTTACATTATTATAGCAAGTATATTTTTACGTTACGATATTTTTATTTTCGAGAGACGAGCAATGCAAGCAAAGTCATCGGAATGTTACACCCACTTCTTCTAGACAAGCAGACCTATGCAAACACTGTTTCCGCTAATCCATTAAGAATCACTAGAGATTCTCCTGTCATAAATTATTTCAAAATTGTAATTGTAATTGTTAATATTGTTTCAAAATTTTGTCAATCTTCGGAAATCTGTATCACGATAATCGTTAGAAAATGAATAGGGATTCTCATCTGTGAAATATTGTTGCAAAATTGACTTTTCTCTATTTTCATATATTTTTTACATTTTATACAAAATTGCCAATTTATTGGATATGTGTTCACTAACGCATCTTCAGTAATATTGCATTGCATATTTATAATTTTTAATGAATTGTTAATAAATATTGTAAACAAAATAAGCAATTAATTTTTTTTAATTCGGGAAAATTTTCATTCAAGTTATACATATTTATAAAGTAATTTAAGTAAAGTACTATAATATGAATTAAGGTTGAATTTTAAAATTGTAACGAAAATATTTATTATTGTTGAAACGCACCGCTACTATATTACAATGTAATGCTTTAAAATGTACTGCCCATTGATTGATAGTTTGTGTTCGCATATAGTATATCTCACGCAGAGACGATTTTACAAAGAAAATCTAAATAATAACACAATGACCTTAAATTCATAATTCATTCACATTTGGTCGCACTCTTCGGCGACAACTTTAATACAAGGCCTGGAAGAAGGAAACATCTGCGCTATCGCTGTTGAGTTCGTAACCAAATCTTCAGGGTCACCATTGCGTTCCTTTTACTTAACTCTTAGGATTCCGAAAGTGGTACTAAATATTTCAACATTAATTTGAGAATCATGTTGCATACCATGAGATAGAAATGATGAACAAATATCTGGAATTTTTAAAAATATCTGCCTTTGGAATACTGCATCGGAACTCCTACTGGCTATTGTAATTATATTTTCTGTCATTCGTCGATAAAATGCCGTACACGTTCTGGTGAATTATGTTATCGCAGCTGAAGCGAAAGTTTTCCAGGCTAAATGTTATTGGTGGGTCGAAAATAGATTTTAATTGCGGAATTAATTTACTATTTGTGATAGTTTTCTCTTTTTACTTCAGTCCCGTAAGTTTTTCGAAAACATAATTCAATCATCTTTTTTTTACCTAAATATTATATTTACTTTTCGACCTATAAATTCCGAAGAATAGTTGTTCCCATAGAAAAAGTTATCATGCCGATTTCTGGATTAAATATTACTGATACAAAAAAATTATTATTTTTCTACCTATTTTTCAAGTGACATCCTGACTCCAAAAAGCGGGAAATCGCTTATGTATGAATTCAAATGGTTCTGCAGCAGTTCACAAAATGTTAAACAATATCCACCAACATATTTTAGTTATCTGGATTATGGACTAAACAAACCTTTCACTATTTTTTTACCAGACTTACATGGCTTATTGGGTGTCTCCTAAAATAATGTAACAAATATTTCAACGTCAAGTTAAGGGTTAAAGAACTGTTTCTGATGAAATAATATTATATAAATAAAACATCATCATCATTTTCATTACTAGTTTACCACTAGTTGATTAGGAGAGAGAAATGTATATTTTCTAGGATCAAGAGAGGGTCACGTGACCCTGAGTCTTTTCTTTTGGATCCGTGGTTGGGATAGTTCAGTGAAATAGTTGTAGCATACTCTTGAATGAATGATTGAGAAGAATATTTAATAATAGGCTTGTTTATAAATCAGTATCATTCACAACTGTAGCATTTCAGAATGTTCACAAATGGGCATGATAAACATATTTACTTCAACTAATAATCAAATATTTATTATATAAATACATGGTTTTAAAAACCAAGAAATATTTTTTTTCAACTCCATTACTAACTCATTCCTTAAAATTTATCTGCGTAACGCATGTTAACAAACACTTTACATATTACTTTCTCGTAGACTTACGTATTTACGGAGTAATATACGTAGTATAAACTTATGTAATGCTCCGCGAAAAAACCGCGAATTTTCGGGGGGAAATTTTTTAATTGTCGCGCTCTGGTGACGAAAAACTGAATCAAACCAATTGCTAAATTAAGAGAAAAAATCCTCTAACAAGTGGTGTAGCCACAATACCATTTTTGTGGATCCTTGATGGCGAAATATCAATTGGAAGCAAAACGTCCGTCTCGTGTATGTAAGCAACTCTAGAGCCTAAACCATGCATACGATATTTTCCAAATTGAAAAAAAAACAACTGTCGTTTTTGCGTGGGCTGAAGCTCTGCGATTTTTAAAAACATTCATTAGTTTTCTGGGGGACTCTATTTGAAGCCCCCGAACATTTTCAAAATTTTCTCATAAAAAGCTCCAACTTTTTTCTTTAAATTTCTTGTAAACTTTCTTGTTAACTCAAAATTTTCAAAAATTGCGAAAATTTGAATATTTTTCGGCGTCTTCCTACAAATACAAAATTAAAGACAGATATTTTTGCTTCAAATGAAATTTGTTGCTCATAATTAGTTCTTTTAATAAGGTCATGTAATTTTTTTGACAGTTTTAGTTGATTTCGCACAATATGGCGTGCAATATTTGCAATTTTAAAAATTTACATAAACAAGATTTTCTCAAAAACGGCTCTATTTTTTTTTAAAGTTTTGCTAAGGTTAGTGCCAGATGCACCCTATCCGATGACATAAACGCCAAATTGCTCTATTCTGTTGTTTTTTCAAAAATTAAAAAAATGTATTTTTTTGTCTTGTCTCTCACTTTGGTAATATTTACATTAGAGGCAATTTCTTCACGTAATTGTATTTATGAGTACATGTGCTTTAAATAATGTGAAATAATGATTCTCGAAATCACAATAGTTTTTTATAAGACCTCAAAATTGCGCATTTTAAGTAACGCTCAAACGCCATTTTCACAAAACTGGCTCCAAATTTTTTCTTCAAATTTTTCCAATGGATGGTGGTAATTGCACTGTTTAATATGACGTAAGGTTCATTTTGTTGTATTCTTTCATTTTTTCAAAAATTACACAAATGTAATTTTTTGAAATATCTCTCACGTTGTTATAATACACATTTGAATAGATTTGTATACATTATTGAACTTGCGAGTAAAAGTGCTTCAAAAGACTTTCAATTAAGTTTTTCGAAAACTCAATCGATTCCTGTGAAAAGGAGCTTCAAATTTCGCATTTACAGTAACGTTTACTTCACTTTTTTTACCAAGGGCTCCAAATTCTTCAATGAAAATTGCTATTTAGGACAAGATTATAGCCTTTTTTAATATTCTAGAAATAATATTTCGGTTCCACTATTTGGAACCGAAAAGTTGAGATAACGTCAAAAAATGTATTTTGTGCGGCGATAGATGGCAGCTGGCAAGAGAATGGAGCAAAACCTTAAAATCAGTCCACACAAAGAAAATTACAAACATTTGCTGGGAGATAGTCTGTGAAATATTTTGGTAGTAGCGAAGTGTGAGCTTCAAACAAAGAAAACATTTCAGCTAGAGAACTTGACAAAAGAGCAGAGAGACACAAATAAATAACATTAATTACAAAGGACTTAATATTAGGGATTGGGAAGGAAACGAACGTAGTAATGCAAAAACACAAAAACGGCATATGAAGAGGAAAATATGGAGTTGTCAATGATCTGGTAAACGAGCAGTAATCGAAAGTACGTCAAATTCTTTCCGCAGTTTTGTAATGGTATCTTCTTGCAAACGAAAGAAATGTTTAGAACATTCTCGACATCGTTATTAGTAATTCATTTTCATTGCTCGTCAAGTAAAAATCCGCTTATATCTTGCCGGATTTGAGCACGCGTTCCTCTATTGTGAAGACACGCACCTAAGCGATTGCGCTACGAACACAGTCGCACATACGTATTTCCGTGAACTGACTCAGTAAAGAATCGAATTTTACGAATTTTGTCTTCAAACTAATTGCTTTGCCGCACTTCTGCAATTGAAAATATTAAATAAATTACCTCTAGGAGTCAATAAGAAAGCAAAATATCTACGCGACACCATAAAATAGTTAATTCTACTTATGAATGTTTCAGTTCAGTACTATGTAATTTTTGGTAGCAGGCGCTTCGGTTCTAGCCTGACGCTCAACCCTTATCGCCTCTGCCCGAGGTGAGATTGTTAGACGTGATAACGTTGGGCTAAAAGTAGCAGACAAGTTTCGACACGGTCCGACATTCAAAATTCATTTGCTGCAAGTAATTACTAGAATCTAAGAAACATTTATTGACTTAAAGAAAAACCACCTATCATTACGCAGTTATTATCTTTTTGTTCACCTACTCACATTTTAATAAAATAGTTAGTCTTAGTTTCTCGTGTTATTGGTAATGTTTGCTTAATAGTGTGACGTATTAGAGTGAAAAACACAGACGACTGTTCTGATTGATATATACAATATATTTACAGAATTTTTACAATTAATGTACAATGATTATGATACAAAAATCTGGCCCCTTGGCAACCTTTCAATTCTCTTAGCCGCAAAACCCCGCGACCGTCCCCTAGGCCTCGCCCAGAACCACTGCTTTGGAAACAGCAAAAAGCTACGCGAGGTGCGAAGCTGTCGGACATAGAGTCCCGTAACTACACCAGTTACATGGCTTGTCGCCAAACCGATCTTCGACCCGAAGATCACGTGCAAGGATTGCACTGGAGATACCTCTCGTCTTTCGACACCCAGCGTATCCCGCGAGGCGCCTGTCGGCGCGGCCTTAAATATCCCCGGCTCGCCCCCACCCTACAAGCAGCGGGCGTCACCCGGCTCGCTGGCCAGCCTTTCCAGAGCTGCAACCGACATCTCTTAGACTCGCATCCGCGCGCGTCCCTTTGAAGGAAATTCCAGCCGGGATTCCTGAGGGCTTTTCCAACCGGCGCGGCGTGGCGCCGGCACCCTCCACCCACATCCGGCTTAACGCGGGTTTCCCCGAAGCGGCCCGACGCACCGGCGCCGGACCAGGCGACGCTACAGACCCTCCCATGCCGGGGGTGAGAATTTTTTTTCGCAGCAAAATATGCCCAGGAAAAAAATTCTGCTAAGTTACCTGGTCGTGAGACCTCTACATCCTAATTTTTATATGAACATGAACATAATTATACCAAAATATCAAACCCTATTTAATCGAAATGTGTGAAATAAATCTCTGGGCTGTCCCCCCTCCCTTTTCACCTAAGCTATGTTGCCAGTACATTTAAACCTTACTCCTATATACATAAATATACATAAGTATTCTTGACGCATCTTGAATTACATATTATCCTGAAATACAAACATTTACTTTACATTGAAATATTACATAATAATTCTTGACGCATCTTGAATTACATAAGATCCTGAAATACAAACATTTACTTTACATTGAAATATTACATAATAATTCTTGACGCATCTTGAATTACATAAGATCCTGAAATACAAACATTTACTTTACATTGAAATATTACATAATTGTGGAATTCGTTACATACATCATGTGCGTTCTTAACTGAATTTATTGACACATGTATGTATCTACATATAAAAATATCAAAAAAAAACAACAAAACAATTTTACCCTTGAATTTACAAAATTATTTACATAGAATTTCACCGACATTTATACATGTCATGAACGTGCGTGTTCCCTATTCTCGCCGGTGGATCAATTCACATCATCAAACATGCGACTAAGTGCATCTGCATTAACATTTTCTGAGCCCTTTTTGTGCCTGATGCGTAAATCGAGGTGCTGGATTAAAAGAGACCAGCGTAATAATCTGGGGTTTTTGCCGGCCGTATTACGCAACCAGACCAACGGATTGTGGTCGGTTTCGACCTGAATTGTGGCCTGCCCGTGGAGATAAATTTTAAGTTTATCCAACCCCCAAATCAGCGCTAAACATTCTAGTTCTGTGGTGCCATAATTCATTTCGGCATCATTTAATTTACGGCTTAGAAAAACGACTGGTTGTTCTACTCCCTCGTCATTTACTTGGTAGAGAACCACGCCTAAGCCTCTCCGAGAAGCATCTGCCTGAACTCGAAATTCCTTGTTATAATCAGGTGCATATACCGCTGTTTTTTCACTGAGAGCATGTCGCAGCTCATTGTAAGATCTTTCACATGCCTCTGTCCAGACGATCTTACCCTGGCGCTCGCGCCCACGCAGTACATCGGTAAGCGCCGCCGCCTTCTCCGCAAACCCTGGTATCAAACGTCGATAGTATCCTACCAAACCGAGCAAAGAACGCACTTGTTTCTTTGACTCTGGTCTGGGAAAGTTCTGGATTGCTTGTATCTTGGCTTCGGCCGGCCGCAATTTCCCGTTACCGACTACGTATCCAAGATATTTTACGTTAGCCCGCGCGAACAAACACTTGCGCGGTTGCACTGTCAATTTGGCGGATTTTAATATTCGAAAGACCGTCTCTAGGTGTCGAATGTGTTCTTGCCAAGTGTTACTGAAGACCGCGATGTCATCAAGGTATGGTACCGCGAATTCTTGGCATTTATTCAACAAGGTGCCCATAATACGACAACATTGATAGGGACCGTTCTTTATTCCAAAAGGTAATCTAAGCGGCCGGTACGTGCCGAAACTGGTCACGAACGCCGAATACCTTTGTGCCCTTTCCGTAAGACCGATCTGCCAAAAACATTTGCAAAGGTCCAATACACTTATAATTTTAGCTGCAGCTACCTGCTCTATCCGTTCTTCGAGATTGGGTAACGGAAAGTATTCGGTCTTAATAATTTCGTTGAGGCGCCTATAATCGATACAGGGCCGTGGTTTTTTGCCCGGTGCTTCAACCAATATCATGGGAGACGTATAATCACTCTCCGCCTCCACAATGATATTGTCGCGAAGCATTCTATCGATTTCTTCCCGTAATATCTTAGCCTGCCTCAGCGATGTACGGTAGGGTACGCTTCGAACCACTTTGCTAGTATCAGTTAACTCGATATCCATAGTTGTGATATCTGTCAATCCGGGTTTCTCACTAAATATAGACCTGTACTTACAAATGACCGTTTTTAGAGCGTCGCGAAACTCCGGTTCGACCTCAGTCCCGCTGAGCATTTCTTCCGCGTCAAAGTCGCAACGATCCAATTTAAGCGCATAGCGATCTAGCGCGTCTTCGTCACCTGCGTCTGTCACAGTCGTAGAACTAAGCACATTTAAGTACTCTGTCCGCTGGTGGTATCTTTTAAGCATATTAATGTGATAGACGCGGGGTTCCTTCCGCCCCGGCATCTGGACCACATAGTTATGCTCCGAAATTTTCTCGCGAATCTCGCCCGGCCCTATCCACTGAACCGCGAGCTTCCGCGTCCTGTTAGGTGCGAGAACCAACACCTTCGCGCCTATCTCGAAAGTACGTGAGACCGCCTTCCGGTCATACCACACTTTACGTTTCTGCTGTTCTTCAGCCATTCTATTGTGAGCTAGGTCACGGGAGCGTTTCAAACGATTGATTAATTTGAATACATGCTCAACTACAGAATTTTCTTCACCTTCCGCAGTTCCCGCAAGCCTTTCATAAAGAAGTGTCATGGGGGTACGGAGATTCTTCCCGTACACCAATTCGGCAGGAGAGAAACCTAATGATTCGTGCACACTCGTGCGCAACGCGAACATAATAGCGGGAAGCTGGCATTCCCAATCCGTCCCTGCCTCCAAACACAGAACCTTCATAAGCCGGTTCATAGTTCGATGCATTCTTTCGACTGCGTTTGATTGAGGATGATACGGCGAACTTCTCACCAGTTTAATGCCAAACCGCTCGGCGAATTCCGCTGTCAAAGCACTCGTGAAGCAAGTGCCCTGGTCGGTTTGCAATTCGCGTGGAAATCCTATTCTACTGAATAATTCTAGTAATGCCTCAATTACAGTGACCGAAGTTAGGTCCCGTATCGGAATAGCCTCGGGATACTTCGTGGCTAAACACATCGCCGTTAAAATAAACTTGTTTCCGGTGACCGATTCTGGAAATGGGCCACACGCGTCGACATTCACTTTCTCGAATGCCTCGCCCGTTATAGGAACAATTTTCAAAGGCGCGCGAAGTTTTTCGCCGCCGTTTCCTACTCGTTGGCAACTGTCGCAACTACGCACATAGTTTTCAATATCCTTATAGCAATTCGGCCAGAAGAAATATTTGGCCATGGCATCTTTGCTTTTTGTGACCCCTAAATGACCGTGAGCAACTTCATGACAGAGTTTTAATATCGTGCCACGATACACCCGCGGTATTACTAACATAGTGAACTGCTCTCCGCGCTTACTATGCCGGACACGAAACAATAGGCCGTTTTTCATAACATAATCGCGCCGATCCGTCTCGGGTCCTTCCGCACGCTCAATCAACGGCGCGAGCTCCTCGTCTTGTCTCTGAGCTGTAGCAAATTCGGTGGGGTCCAAACGAGCCAAAGCAATGCTACCGAAATCTAATTCAGATTCCTGATCGTTTGATTCCGAGTTGCCCGGGGCGTCGACCTCGCCCTGACCAACTCTATTGTCATCATCGGTTTCCTCCGAAACGGTTACCTGGAACGCGTCCTGATCTCGGCCGTTTCCTGTACTCTAGGCAGGCTCTACCGCCTCTATTGTCTGGGGCCCTTCCGCCCTTACGCGCTCAGCAACTGCTTGCGCCCTAGTCCGCACCGCGCAGATAGGCTGTGGTTCTAAGAAACCTTGCTTTATTTCTTTCAAAATCGTAGCAGAACGATTACTAAAAATGTAATAAGGCAAGTCGCAATTCTTCGCGACTGCAGCCTCTGTAACAAGAGTACCGAATGGCCCTACAATCTCTACCTTGGCTACCGGTAGGTTTTTCGGCGCTTCGTCCAGGGGCTGCTGAACCCATACGGACTCGCCGGTATATTGTGTCGGCGTGACGTGCTTTGCGTTGATGACGTCAATCGTCGCCCCCGTGTCACGGAGACAGGTGACTGTTTCGCCGCAAATTTTGGCAAGAAATGTGTGTGGAGACAATAACTCTGGCGCACTAGCGTCGGCCACGTGACACATCTTCTCGCTAGGTTTATTGTTATTTTGAGGACAATACCTTTTTATGTGACCTGGTTTTTTACATAAGTAACACGTCCGTTCTTGCGGCTTCTCGAACTCCGCGTTACTAGCTACCTTCGGCACTGCCGTTTTGGAAGTGGTCGGCGCGCTTTCCGTCGCCTTCGGCCATTTCCGTTCGCCTGCCTGCTCTTTATTGCCGAACCGCGAGAAATCCTTCTTATATCCGCTAGCCCGGTTGTTTTCGTAGGTGTCCAGCCTTCGTGCAAATCTTGGGACGCAGAAACCTCACCCCACACATCAATGAAATGGTCACGCATAACCGCCGGCACCTTTCGCTTCATCTGGTCCGTTACAATGAGATCTAGCAATTGCTCAAATGTTTCTATCTTTAAACCTGAGACCCATTTTTTACAATAACTAGCTAATTCACGTGCATAGACGTTCCAAGTGGTCTTTGCACCTTTTACGTGACTACAAAACATCTGCCGGCACTTTTCTGCCGTGAACTTGTACATATCTAATAATTGTTCTTTAATTAGGTCATAATCTTGATCCGGTGAATCGGATCCTACTACGAGCCAATTGTTCACCTCATTAGGAAGTAAATCCATTAAATGGCTTACCCATTCGACCGGCGCAATACCAAGCTGGCGAGCATGCGCCTCGAAAACACTCAAAAACAACGTAATATCGTCGCCTTCGCCTTTGAATTTGTCCATGACTTGGCTGATACGAATATTAGTTCGATTTCCCGTGTCGCTACTACCTATGGAAACACGCGTGGGAGCCTGATTCGTTAGTTTTAACTTTTCAAGTTCAAATTGCCGTTCGCGTTCTTCGCGTATTCTTTCCTGCTCTCTCTCTTCGCGTATTCTTTCCTGCTCTAACACTCTCTCTTCGCGTAATCTTTCCTGCTCTCTCTCTTCGCGTAATCTTTCCTGCTCTCGTATTTCTGCAACCTGTTCTTTTTCTTGGTCAGCGAGTTGTTTCACGAATGATTCCTCGTACTGCTCGCTTTCCGTAATGATTGATTTAAGTTTAACAACGGTTTCGTTCCCTTCTAATGTTTCCCCCATCTCCATCGCGACCCTAACAAGCACCTCTTTCCTATAACCCGCTAAGAAAGCCATATTGCCTGAATTGATCTCCGGCCAGAACAAAAAACACACTTACGTTCAGTTGACCTCGGTGTCGCGTGAGCGCCTTCTGGATCCGGTTTGTGGCCTCCTTCCTTCCTCTCGTTCAGGTCGGTCCGGGATGTCTTCCAGTTCCGGTACCAATCTCAGCTCGTTCCAGTACCAGTTCCAAGTTTTAGAAAAGAAAGGTTCCGAGTCGGATTGTACCGCCCCGAAACTACCGTACCGAAACACCGCACTTTTCGGTTTCTCGTGGCGTGCGCGACACTGCCGGCGCCACGTATTTACGACGCGTATGCACGTTTAACTGCGTACACTGTCTTTACGCGTGCTGTTCTGATTAATCAGCGCGCACCGATGGCTCTGATGCCGCACTGATGTCCCCGCGGATGCTGCTGCAGACTTCCGCGTTCCCCGTTCGTTGCGAACGTAGTGACTGCTTCCCCAAAGCTGAGATGTGAGTCTTTAATCTGCTGTAACCAATTATTAACTGCAATTGGCACAACCACCCGGTGTGAGTTCTAAGCACCACTGCAACCAATTTTGAACTACAATTGCAACAATTGGCGCAGGCACTCCGGCGTGAATTTACAATAACCGCTGCCACCAGTTTTAGAAAAGAAAAGTGGCAGAATTTGCTGCGAGCGCCCCGACGTGAGTTTTCGATAACCGCTGCCACCAGTTTTAGAAAAGAAAAGTGGCAGAATTTGCTGCGAGCGCCCCGACGTGAGTTTTCGATAACCGCTGCCACCAGTTTTAGAAAAGAAAGGTTCTGAGTCTGTGACGTATTAGAGTGAAAAACACAGACGACTGTTCTGATTGATATATACAATATATTTACAGAATTTTTACAATTAATGTACAATGATTATGATACAAAAATCTGGCCCTTTGGCAACCTTTCAATTCTCTTAGCCGCAAAACCCCGCGACCGTCCCCTAGGCCTCGCCCAGAACCACTGCTTCGGAAACAGCAAAAAGCTACGCGAGGTGCGAAGCTGTCGGACATAGAGTCCCGTAACTACACCAGTTACATGGCTTGTCGCCAAACCGATCTTCGACCTGAAGATCACGTGCAAGGATTGCACTGGAGATACCTCACGTCTTTCGACACCCAGCGTATCCCGCGAGGCGCCTGTCGGCGCGGCCTTAAATATCCCCGGCTCGCCCCCACCCTACAAGCAGCGGGCGTCACCCGGCTCGCTGGCCAGCCTTTCCAGAGCTGCAACCGACATCTCTTAGACTCGCATCCGCGCGCGTCCCTTTGAAGGAAATTCCAGCCGGGATTCCTGAGGGCTTTTCCAACCGGCGCGGCGTGGCGCCGGCACCCTCCACCCACATCCGGCTTAACGCGGGTTTCCCCGAAGCGGCCCGACGCACCGGCGCCGGACCAGGCGACGCTACAATAGTTTACAAATGTTACACTATTATCACTACATTAGTTTTTTCAAACTCTGAAACGACGACGGCAAATACATACCTTAAATTATTGAAAAGGAAAAGTGTTAATTAAAATTTCACACATTTAAAAAAATAAGAAATTGCATGAACAGCCAGGACCTGATCTCGAGTCCTCCGGTTCCTCAAGCAAGCACCTGAACTACATGACGACTTTCCTCGCAGCCACACATACAATGTTTCACATATTTGGATGTGTTGACGAGTGATACTTGTTGAGCTTTGCTTGCTGAAGTCAGGAATGTTCCTTACAACGAAAGAAACAGTAAAAAGTACAATTTCACAAAATCAGTTTCGAAACGTTTTAATAGTTAAAAAAAGAAAAACGGTTTCAATGCAGTTTTGCATTTCAAACTATTCTTTAAAATTATAAATATTGCTCGCACTTTTGCACGAAAAACACTAACATTTCAAAAAAGCCTGCATGACTGTTATGCAAGAACGATTTATGGACAACAAATTTCATTTGTAAGAAAAATCTTTTTTCAATTTTGTAGTTGTAGGTAGACGTCCCAAAAAGTTAAACTTTGGCAATTTTCGATAATTCAAGAGTTAACCGTGAAAATTGGACCTATGTCATCTTTCGAAGTGTATTTTACTCTATTCATATAAGAAATTTAAAGATTACATTTGGAGCAGTTTTTGAGAAGATTTTGAAAATATCCGAAGGGCTTAATGTAGAGTACCCCCAAATTTCAAAGATTTTTCAAAATTTCAAAGCTTCAACTACGTCAGAAGTACAGGGGTTTCTTCAATTTAGAAAGGATGATTTGAGACGGACACAGACGGACAGACGGACGTTTTCAATAAAATCACTTTTTCGGTATCAGGGGACTCCAAAACGTGTATTGCCGTTGAAATCGCGAAATAGATATTCCGCAGCTTTACATAACATACCTTTTTTGGAAATGAATGCAAAATAAATGTTAACACGTTCACTATCATAATTGCAAACGAGGTTAGGTTAAATTCTTATTAAATGAATATAAATAAATACACATTTGTATAAGTATTTGTAATAAAACGGGATAGAACTCCTGCGAACTAATTACACATTATATAGTATAAAAAAATTTTAGCAAAGTTCTTATAAGCAACAAATAAATACAAGTATTTTCCGCTAAACATTCTTCTCTTTTAATTCTCAGACTTAGTTAAAACAGAACGTGGAGCACAAGAAAAAAAAGGTATCGCGCATAACTCGATCCTTCGTACCTCCGATCCATAACACGATGTTAAACGATCTCGGCTACAGAGAGAGTTATTGGTCGTTCAGTAATCGGTAAGTTCAGTAACCCTTAATGTATCTACGAATACGAAATAATTTTTTTCTGAAATTTCTCCATTTTCTCTGAGAGTAACATTTAAGATGTAATAGAAAACGTATTCTCTAAACATATTCGTTCTCAAGCAGAACAATTTCTGGAAAATGCAATATTAGGGCATCTGATGTTTTAACAATGCATGATAATATATTTATTTATCAAACTCTGTTATCTTATTTATGAATTTTATCGTAAGTTCAAAATTTAGATTTCAAAGACCGACTTTATCCCGGAAATTTTGAGATCCCAAATTCGCATCTCCTTGTTTTTTCCTATATTGAGAGAAAATGACAGGTGATTTGTGCATTGGATCACATTCACAAACATGGCGAATAATCATTGGATATAACTTAATTAAGATTCCTTATTTTCTTTGTGAAAATTGGGACTGAATGAATGCTGACCACTTAGTCTCAGTCTACCCCGCACTAAAGATATGCCGTATCAAAACATTGTTTATTTAAAAATGGAGATAATAATAAAAAATATTGATTTCTTTCACATGACCACGTGAAATCGTACTTTATTATGTTTTGGAGTTAATACATTTTGATATGTTGCTCCACCTACCGAAGACTTACATTAAACATTTTAAGAAGACCATAAAAGAAATACAATTATCAATTGTTACAAACAATTAGGGGATGTGATCTGTTAGCATTTATCACAAAGAAACACAAAATGGTAATTTTAATGAATTCGTAATAGCTTCTAAGAAACTTTGTTAAACGTGTAAAAAGGACATATTCCTTTCTCAATTGTTTAAAGAACGAAGAAATTACCTTTATTACAAAATTATATAATAAACCCAGAGACTTGTTAAGGGTTCTGATTATCTCTAGAACAGTTAAATAGGTAAATTACTAGTGATTATACAACTTGGTACAAACGTTTTCATATTATTTCTAACGATTACGTAAAAATATGATAATGAAATTGCAATTGAGACACTATTAATATTTTAGCTATCTCTTTCAAATTTCGTTTCGTCACATTGCTTGGAATACAAGATACCAGCTCATATTCTTAATATGGGGAGACTCTCGCGAACGGCGGAGGTGAGAGGACGTGCCCTCTACTCCGCGGTGTCTCGTGATTTCTAAGTTGTGCGTTGACTCATTGTGTCAAGTTGTGCGTCCACATTTTGTGTTCTGACTAGTGTGTAGTGTTTTCGTGATCAATTGTATTTCCTGTTTATAAAATTCTGTGTTTCAACTGGTGATATCAAAAAAAAAATATGTTGCCTCCATAAGACGTAAACAATCGATATGGCCTCAGAGAACACCTCCCAGCCGGAATCTGAATTTATAATGGATTCGTCTACTACAAATCAAGCTGAACTACAAACTCAGCTGTTTCTTCAACAACAATATCAGCAGCAGCAGCAGCAGCAGCAACAACAACTCATTTTACATCAGATACCACAAGGTACAGTGATAGCAATGCCATTTCCCTTTTTTCCTCCTGCCGTACAGCCTTCAAGTTCAAGTTCAACCGATGTAACAAATTCAGAACTTAATCGAACAACCCACGGTAATTCAAGTAGTGACAGCAACACTCATAAATGACAAGTTGTTGTAAGCAAGCGCAAGAGATGTAAATCTCACAGCCCTGAAAGTCATAAACAATCAAAACGTCAAAGTGAAAATATAAGTGGCATACTATCATGCAATAGATTTGCAGATCTCGAACTAATTAATGACGATGAATCCAATGATAAAGTAATCGATGAAAGTTCCAAATCCAGCAACATTCAGAAGGTGCAAAAACCACCGCCAATATTTATCCCTGGGGTAAATGACTTTCACGCAATGTCAGAAACTTTACAAAAAGTCGTGAAGATGGAAGAATTCTACTGCAAGCTTGTAGGTCAAGATAAATTTAAAATCTTACCGGCAACAACAGAAGCTTATCGATCACTTATTAAATACCTTACTAAAGAGAAAATTGAGTTTCACAGCTATCAGCTAAAACAAGAAAGAGCATTTAGGGTAGTCTTAAAAAATATGCATCCTACAATAAATATTGATGAACTGAAAGCAGAAATAGAAGAAAACGGTCATACTGTAAGAAACATTCATAACTGCAAACACCGTGTAACAAAAGCTCCCTTACCGGTATTTTTTATTGATTTGGAACCAAAAGATAATAACAAAGACATTTATAAATTGCAGTACCTTCAAAATACCAAAATAATAATTGAAGCTCCAAGAGTAAAGCGAGATCTTGTGCAATGCCATCGCTGCCAAAGTTGGGAGCACACGAAGCACTACTGCAACCATCCTTATCGGTGCGTAGTATGCGGCGAGAATCACGATAGCAGAACTTGTGATAACAAGAAAAACAAGACGAAGCCTGCAAAATGCGCCCTTTGTGAAGGTCCCCACACAGCAAGTTATAAAGGATGTGAAATTTATCAAAAAATACGCAATAAAAAATATCCACAGGCGTCTAAAATTCCACAAGATTCAAACTCCAGTGCTTCACAAAACAATATGAACACAGGTCAAGAAAACTTCCCACCTACTTCGATAAATAATTTCCATCAGCGTAGTACTTATGCACAAGCACTGAAAAACTCACAAAAGAAGGATAGTCTGAACAACAATGCCACAAACACGGAATCCAATACTCAAATATTTTCAATAATACAACAGAGTTTCGAAAGATTTGAAACTATACTCAACAGACAAGCAGAACAAATAAGTGCACTTTTAAATCTTGTGTCAAAACTGCTAACTAAATAATGAACAAATCATATAAGATAGCAGCTTGGAACGCCAATGGCTTGCTACAACACCGAGAAGAAGTCAAGTGTTTTCTCCAGTTAACAAATACGGATATCATGCTCATTTCAGAAACTCATTTCACCAACAAAAGTTTTTTCTCGCTTCAAGGATACAACATGTATTATACAAATCATCCGGATGGTACAGCACATGGAGGAACAGCTATACTTGTTCGGGAAAAAATTAAACATCACTTAAATTCTCAATTTAACACCACGTATTTGCAGGCAACATCCATTCAAGTAAGAGATGCATTCGGAACATTGAATATTGCAGCAATATACTGCCCTCCGAAGCATAAAATCCAGAGTTCACAATTCGCAAGCTTCTTCAGAACACTTGGACCAAGATTTATTTCTGGCGGTGACTACAATTCTAAACATCCATTATGGGGCTCCAGACTAACCTCCCCGAAAGGTAAATCTCTATATGAAACTATAATAAACGAAAAATTATCCTCGTTCTCTTCTGGCCAACCCACCTACTGGCCGACAGACACTAACAAAATTCCTGATGTATTAGATTTCTTTATTGTAAAATGAGTTAACCAAAGTTACATTCACACCTACTGGTCACAAGATCTATCGTCTGATCATTCACCGATTCTACTAGTCATTAGCTCAATCATTATTGAAGACAATAAGCAAACCTCAATCCACAACAATAGAACAGATTGGAAATATTTCTCAGAATGGCTAACTAATAACAGCACAGCTAATCTACCATTGAAAACTGCTTTCGACATAAATGAAGCTATAGAATATGTAACCAGACAACTCCATCAAGCTGCGTGGCATACTATCATGCAATAGATTTGCAGATCTCGAACTAATTAATGACGATGAATCCAATGATACACCAGAAATAAAGCAAAACAAAAAGCTATATATCCCACAAGTAATAAGAGAAAAGGTGAAATCAAAACGTAAATTAAAGAAACAATGGCAAATCACTAAAGACCCAGCAGTCAAAAGAAGACTAAATTCAGCTTCGCAAAACCTCAAAAGATTACTTCAAGAATATCGAAACCACGCCCTACAAGATAAACTCACAAAATTGATTCCGAATTCGAACTCAGAGTATTCTTTTTGGAAATCTACTAAATACTTGAAGAGACCGATGCAACCTATTCCTCCCATCAGAAAAATCGACAGCACATGGGCTAAAACCGACGAAGAAAAAACTGAATGCTTCGCGTCCCATTTCTCTAACATCTTTCAACCATTTCCTTCACAAATATCTGCTACAGAAGAGGAAGAAATTTACAACTTCTTAGATTCACCACTGCAACTAGCTCCCCAAATCAAATCCGTAAGTGCTCGGGAAGTTGAAACAACAATCAAGAATTTACCAACTAAAAAAGCTCCCGGATACGATATGATTTCAGCAACAATTCTACACCATCTACCAAGAAAACTAATAGCCTTACTTACTTCCATCTTCAATGCCATCCTAAGACTAGGACACTTCCCTGATCAATGGAAAATCGCTCAAGTAATAGTCATCCCTAAGCCCGGCAAACCAACACATGAAGTTGTATCATACAGACCTATTAGTCTACTGCCAATATTATCAAAAGTTTTTGAAAAACTGCTTCTGTCACGTTTAAATCCACTTCTACAAGAAAATGAAATAATACCTCATCATCAGTTTGGGTTTAGACAACAACATTCGACTGTAGAACAAATTCATCGAGTAGTAAACGAAATTAGTGAATCGCTAGAAAATAAAGAATATTGCTCTGCTGTATTTCTAGACGTAAGCGTTTCGATAAGGTTTGGCACCCAGGTCTATTGTATAAAATTAAGAAAAATCTACCGTATCCTTACTATCACTTGTTAAAATCGTATCTTACAGAGATATATTTTCAAATAAAATTTAACGGTGAAACTTCAAAACTTATCCCTATAAAGTCAGGAGTGCCTCAAGGAAGTGTGCTTGCACCTTTCCTTTATTCATTATATACTGCCGACATCCCATCATCTGTAAACGCATTGACAGCAACCTACGCGGACGACACAGCCATCTTAGCTCGACATGAAGATCCAGCAGAAGCATCTCGTCTCGTAGAAGAACATCTGCAATCCATCCACAAGTGGCAGAAACGCTGGCGCCTCAAGATCAATGACAAGAAGTCTGTCCAAGTCACCTTTAGTCTGAAGCACGAAACGTGTCCACCTATAAAAATCGGATCGCAATGTATTCCTCAAAATGACTCGGCAAAATATCTCGGACTTACTCTGGACAGAAGACTGACATGGAAAATACATATAAAGAAGAAAAGAAAAGAATTAGACCTAAAACTTAGAAGGCTAAACTGGCTACTTGGAAGAAAATCATCGTTAAGCATCGCAAACAAAGTAATTGTGTATAAAGCAATACTAAAACCAGTATGGACATATGAAATTCAACTTTGGGGAACAGCTCAAAATTCTAATGTTGAAATATTACAACGCTTCCAGTCTATAGCCTTAAGAAAATTTGTAAATGCCCCCTGGTACAGTACTGGAAACATAAATTGATCGCGGCCGTCTGCGGCTAAGTTCAGCTTATGCACGGCTTGGCCAGCCCTTGTCATGACAAAACGTCGCAGGCGGAGCCTCACAAACTATCGTAGCCAATCTCAACGCAGGGGGGAGTGCCCTAACAAAATTACGACGTTCAAAATGGCGGGCGCCGCTAGTTCAGATGTGGAAGTATTTTCAAATAAAAAAATACATTCAAGAAACACTTGTATGTACATGAAAGTAAATTCATTGAAATATATATGAACACATAGCACTTAACTACGGTTAACACAATTCTTTTTGAAGAAATTACATTGATATCAGAAAAAATAACACTAATTTTAGAACAATTACGTTCTTATACACATTTAATTTCCAATATTCTTGTCCAAACACAATTTATGAACTTAATCAAATGACCAGTTTACTGCAGAATTTTGCGATAAGAAAAACGATTATAATTGCATATTTTCAATCGTTCATATGTATATTACATTTGCAAAAATGCAAAATACTGTCTTTCTCGAATCGTTAGGACTTCTAGGGAACCATTTTAATAAAAGAAAGTAAAATTCAAAGACCAACTGTATATTTATCATTAAAGTAACAATTAAACTAGATATTAAGCAATTAATTTGCATCTCATGTCCAAATTGTTATTTTGCTATCATCAAATCAGCGACAATTTAAGGACACACCCCGGCAGGAATATCGCACATTTCACAATTGTTTATAAAATTGTTAATTGTTGCAAAATTTTTAATTCGCAGTTTTTGGTTCTGGGACATCAGAAAACCCTTCCCACTTTATAATTGCAAAAATTGGAAATTGTTTATAATTTTACAAATTTTGCAATTCTTTTTTATTCTCTCATGTCAATTCACTTTACACAAGATGCACAATTCCGCAATCCAACCGGAGCTATCGCCTTTCGTTTTCGAGATACGCAATTGTTTATAGAATCTTAGCGTCTGATGCCAACCCTCACTTGTTTCCAATCCCCAATTCATTCGATCTTGGCAGTCAAGTATAAAATTCAAATAGTTTTGCAGTGTTTTGTTTTCTGTTGATTAAATTGTATTAACGATTGGTGACTTACGACAAATCGGTGAAAATTATTGCTCATGAGTCTTTTTTAACTTTCGAAATTGAATTTCTATTCTTCATGTATCGTCGAAACAGTAGTTTGGTTATTTTGATTCGTCTGTGTTATAAATAAATTCTCTGGCAAATTTCAAAACGCTGAGACTAACTGTTGTCCTGCAAATTTGAAGATTTCTTTGTGGTTGGATGCATTATATTCAGTGGTGCGAAGTGTATGCCAATATGTTTTACGTCTAGCGAGGAAATTCATTATCAACAAATTATTTTGCAAAATGCTTTTGGACAGAGCGGTGTCATGATAGATAATTTTCATATTTATTCCACGAGGCAAGTTTTAGGCAGCAGATATATTCTGTGTATTATTTTTAATTTTGTTGAAATTGAATCACATGTGAATTTTCAAATAGAACCATACATTTTTACCTGTAATGAATATATCAATAGAGGAATTCAATGATGTCTCATTTGTTAATAATTTAAAGAGTAATAATATATATTTGACACCGAGCTTGAGCAATCCTCAACTCTAAGGCAAGCAACTCTTATCATTGGCTCTTCTAGTAATTCCAGTGGCCTATCCTCGGAAGATGCCCCCATTCTCCTCGCCTTAAAAGGCATGAGGCGGAGTCTGTAGAATGTGGCACCAATCCAATAACACTTCCCTCGCCTGGAGAATGCTTCGTTACTAAAAATCGTCGCTGCAGTGGGCAACGAACGAAATTTGAGCGCTGAATCATTCCTAGGAGGTGGGTAACTGAATTACAAAAGGGAACAATGTTTTCAACGAGGTTTTTATTAAATAAAACATAATAACTGTTGTAAAAAGCGCTTATTTATTGGAAAATAGAAAAATTCATAATATTTTTTTATGAGAAATAGAATTATATAGAGTCCCACCAACTATGGGCCACCTCATATCTTCTAAACGGTTCCCGATATCGAAATGCAGTTTTCGTTTAACAATGCGGAATCATGGGGGAAGTAATGTGCGGTAGAGATATAATTCGAAATATTTTGTTTTCGAGAAAATTAATTATCTTTGATTTTTTAAATGGAACCATATATTTTTTTCACTAGCGATAGATAATCATAAATAGAGGAATGCATTGATGTAATATACGTTAATGTTTTGATAGTATATCGAGTATAAAATTACACTTTTAGGCATGTGATTTTAAACTAAACGTACGAGATTTCCTATTAGCAACCGTTGCAATTGTCGCATTTTGGGAAGGTTGCCTTCGCGGCGCCGGCACTTTTGCGAGAACGGGAAAGGTCGCGAAGGCCACTTTCCCCAAAAGCGACAGTGTCGACGGCTACAAGAGGAAAAATTGCACGTTTAATTTCAAATCTCAAGTCTCATAAATATATAAAAACGGTTTTATACGGTTATATTATTATCGGTTATTTACATCACTACCAATGCGTGAACTATTTTTTTATTTAATCGCAAAATGTCAAAAAATACTAATACAGCCTTACCAATCCGTTTGAATTCATGTAATTCTGCAATTACAAAGTTATTTGGGAATGAACTTAAATTAATTAAGCAATTTAAATTAATTAAATTAAGTTTAAAAAATTAAAGACTAATGAAATATTTTATTGAAGTTTCTCAAGAAAATGTTTCAGTCTATCAGAACGGAGATGGGGAGGTTCGCTTTCTCTAAATGTAAATTGATTGGGAGTCAGAAAATGAACGGACGCTGAATATTGCCTGGGAAGTGGGAAAAATGAATATTACGCAACACTGTCACTTAATGTCATCATTCGACGACTTTCTTGCTATCGAAATATCAAAATATTTTAGAAGATAACATTATTATTCAGCTTCATTTGTTAGCATAATGTGCTCGATAAATGGATTAAGACGTACTTTTTTCGTTGGGACTCATCAGGACTTTAACTTATCACACGGTAAAGAAGTTATTTTGATCAATGAACGTAAGTTAAAATTAATAGTTTTTTTAATTAATAGCTATTTAGACAGTAAAAACGATAAAAACATGTTTATGGACTTTACATGTTTATGGACTTGAAGAGTGTAATACAAATTTATTGGGGATCCTATTGTATTTTATTTCAATCATCTATGTCCCCGTCTGAAATTGGGACTCATGGCAGTTGCTTAGGCCAAAGGACGGCCTTGCGAACAACTCGAAAACTCTAGCAGAAACTTCTACTACATAATACGAACGATGTGTTAGAAATAATAAAAATATCAAGTTTAGAAATTAAGACTACTCTTTTTATTCCCTTATATTACAGAAGTTCAAAATGTTACCAACTCTCTGGTATTTGGAAACAAAGTAAAACGGCCGTTTTTGTAAGCTTAAAAAGTCTTCGTACACGCCTGTTGAACAAAATATATTACGTTATTTAATACTGGGTATGAATTCCATTTGCTTTGATTATTGTCTCTAGTCTTTGCAACATAGATTTCAGCAACGTTGCCGTAGTCGCAGGGTCAATTAAACTTCGTTCTCTCAGACATGCATGTTTAATATTTTTTTATTAGACAAACTGTATTTTCTATTTTCAATCCCATAACTGACCACATATGACCTACAGGGTGATATGTGATCTGTGAATGTCAGGGAATTTAAGAAGTGAATGAATTTGCTTTCTTAGTGTTTAAAGGTAATCTAGTGGTGCCTCTAGAGTGACCAGATTAGTAACCAGAGAGGGCACCAAATATAAGAATATTTACCGCTTAAATGTCCGACCTATTTTCATTACTGGACATTTGATTGATGCACAAGTCTGGTCTAAGGGATCCCAATTCTTTTGTTAATATTCTGTCTTTGTATTTCAAGTTTCTGTTGGGTAAATATATTACTTTATTCATATTAAAAATGGATGACGATATTCATATTGTTTTGTGAAATTTTTAATTTAAAACACGTTTACGAATTCTCGTACAGATCAAAATAAAACCAATTTCGCACAGAAGCATTGAGGAACATATTTTTAAACACCGTGCTAACATACGTTCCTAAAGTGTTTGCAAATGTCAAAATTCAGGCAGACACATGGCGCGGTCGCACATGATTTGTGACCGACGAGTGCAATCAGCTCACATAATTCCCTCTCACTTTCTTCCCTACAATGAAGAATCCATCCTGGTGTTAACGGGCCAAGCAGCGGCCACAGGCCTCCTGTGTCCAATGCCCTGTTGCCAAATCCTGAGCTGTTGTCACTTGGTCGGTTATCGCTTCCCAGCTAAGATAACAAAAATTACACTGCTGGCCTGAATAGCCGTTACAGCTTTCCGTCGGAAGATAAGAGTTTCAGTGCAGCTGGTAATTAGTCGATTCTCAAAAACATTTAATTGAAAAAAAACACCTACCATTGACGCAGTTATTCACTTTCTATTCATCTGACTACCAATACAAATACTAAAAAAACGGTCTTATTTTCTTGTTTTATTGGTAACGGTTACGTAATATATTACAACTTTTACACTACTAACACTTCATTCTTCTAATAAACCTTAAGGAAACGACAAAGCCACGGTTGAGAGACAAAAAATATATAATTATTGAAAATCAAAACGATATATAAAATTCCACGTCTACAATTGATTTCAAAGTCATTTGTCAGATACATACAGAATAAAAAATAAGTAGCGCAGGCTAGGATTTGAACCCGAGATCTTCAGCACAATAAGAAGCCACCCAACCAAATACGCTACGATATTTTCCGTGGGCAGGTCACTTATGTAGTGTTTTGAATATTACAATGTTCTTGATACCAGAAAATTCTTTCGGAAAATCGCAAAAGCTAATGTTTTTTCAGACAAAATTCTAAATAAGACGTATTTTAAAATTTAATTTTTAAAACGTTTGCACTTGAAAATAAATCTCCAGCATGTGTATTGATGGTGTTCGAAAACATATATTGTCACCATATAACTCAAACTTTTGCGAAAAACACTCATATTTTAAGAAACGTGCACATGAGATGATTTGAAAGACTAATATTGAAGAGCAGATTGCATTAAGAAAGAAATATATATAATTATCTTTCGTCTAATGCAGTGTATTCTTCAGACAACATTCACAGAAGTAACGAATAGTACACAGAAAACTGCCAGAATAGCAAACACTGTTTAACATTCGTTTCGGTTATTTTCTGTTTTAGAGAAATGTCATTTTGTCACACAATAGATCTTCATTGTATTAATTGTAATAATTGATTAATTGTATTGTAATTTTTTTTCAAATATACAATTTGTCCGATTTGTTACACACGATTCAAGCAGGAAGCTTTAAGTTAAATTTACTATGCGCACGAAAATATGAAACAATTGAATATTTGTAATATTGAAAAATTAAAACTTTGCAATGGAAATAAGACTTACTATGTTTTTAAGTACACGTTGCAAAGGTTGCTATAGCTCAGTGGCATCGTTACAGTTTTCCCTGTAACGTTACTGACCGCGAGGCCCTAGAGTTAGAGTTCCGACGTTGGTGGATGTTCGACTGTGGTTACATATGTAGGTCGAAAAACTTTGGAGCCGTTTTGAAGAAAAGTTTGAAAATGCTCTCCAGGGGCTTCAACTAAATTAACCCCCAAATTTAAAGAATTATTTTCAAAATCGCAGGGCTTCGATTCGGGCCAGATCGTTAATGGAAAATTAATTTTGACAAAAATTCTACGAATAGTTTACACACTAGTGTTCACAGAGAAACAGACAGACCAGCGGACACATGGACGGAGAGACGGACGTTTTGAAATAATAACACTCTCTTGGTAACTTAAGATCCCAAAAGGTGTATTTCCATTAAAATCTCGACATCGATTTACTGCATCATTACATACATACCTCTCTAAATATTACTTTTGTAACTCCGAATGTTTACGAGAAAGTAAAAATAAATATATAAATAAATACACTTTCACACACCACAGAGTAGGTTACACGCAAAAAAGAACACCAATTACAGAGCCCGAATTCCTGCCCGTCAGAATGCTGTTGTAATGTTATTACATAAACCGGGGGTCCCACCAACTATGGACCACCCGCACAACTTCTAAACGGTTCATGATAACGAAATGTGGTTTTGCAAAATGCAGGTTTTTCTGAACAATTCGGAATGATGGGGCAAGTAACAAGCCGTAGAGAAATTGTCTATAATATTTTTATTTTTCGAGAAATTTAATCATCTTCGATTTTTTAAATAAAAATATTTATTTTTATCACCAGCAATGGATAGACCATGAAAAGAGGATTAAAATGATGTATCATATGCTAATATTTTGATAGTAACTTGAGTATAAAATTAGGCTTTCTGACATGTGATTTTGAATTAAACGGGTAATCGTGTAGCAGCCCTTGCAACTCTCGGTTTTGGGGAAGGTGGCCATCACGGCGTCTAGACTGTTGCGTCTTGACTGAGAGGGGTGGCAGTGGGGGATAAGAGGCATAACTACAGCAATTCTTGGTGATGGCACAGACATCACACTAAGGCATACCAATTTTAACAATCAGAATGGGAAATATTTTCCATTTATTTATTTGGATTTAACTTGCCTTTACTAAAATTTCAAAACTTTGATCGTTCCAAAGAACGATATAAAAAAATGGTAGCGTGAAGATGTTAATAATAATAAATATCATTTTCAAACTGAACAAGAAACCAATCACCGTCTCTTCGTTGGCAAATGTCATTTTTAATTAAAATGATCACTCGTCCACTTTGCAACCAAACGACTGCTGTTCTTGAATGGAAAAGAAAACGGCAGACTTCCGTCTTCTGTATTTTCAAGTTTCAGGCAGCACTTGGCGCTATGAAATGAGAAACTCTCTAATCAGTATGTGCAGTAGCGAATGCAGTTATGCATTTTTGTTAAAGTTTGGTAAATTTACACTGATAGAACTGTCAAGAGTATTTCCAGTTTTTTATTACTTTGTTCTTCTGGTAGTACGTGTTTAAATAGGAAGTTTAGTTACCGTGAATAATAAGAGAAAATGTCTGCCTATCTAATCTTTGATGAATTAATCAAGATATTACAATGAAAATCTTTAACAATTCATTAGCTTTCCATATATTAAAATGATGGCTTGTTTCTGCACTGCGTTCGATTTTTGTAAATTTAGATATGACCTTTATTATTATTATTATTATTATTATTATTATTATTATTATTATTATTATTATTATTATTATCGTTTTCGCTACAATATTTTTTAATTTCGTTCTTTTCGATTATCGTTGATTTGTAATTTCAGAAGAAGAAAAGTTTAACTCAGATGAACAAGTGGGAAAAAATTCTCATTCAGATCGTTAAAATTGATGTTTGTTCATATGCTTTTCATGTCAAGATCATGAATTGCTGCATTTACACCTTCATCCTACACGGCCATCCCTCTCACACTCCTCTCTTCACAAACCAGTATCAACGTCGCGAAGGCCACCTTCTCAAAACGGCAACTGTGGCAAAGACTGCCCGTTTACTTGAAAATCTGATGCCGAAAAATCTAATTTTATACTCAAATTACTCTTAAAATACTAACATGTGATACATAATTTTATTCTAATGTTTATGATCTATCCATTGCTGATGAAAAAATATATAGTTCAATTTCAAAAATCAAAGATGATTAAATTTCTCGAAAACTAAAACTATTATAGAGAATTCCTCTACCAGCATGTTACGTGTCCCATGATTCTGCATTGTTCAGCGAAAACTGCAACTCGATACCCTGAACCGTTTAGAAGTTATGGGGGTGATCCATATTTGGCGGGACACCCGGTATCATATAAACATTAGAAACCCTATGTAATATGATCGATGATAAATGAAAGCGATTGCAGTATACTAAGCGAATGAATAAGGATGACGAAATACGTCTTGTAGTGGAAACCTCGAAATGTTTTCTTTTCCTAGCGTCAAATTCGGGTAGCTATATTTTCTTAATTAAACCGCAAAATATCCAAGCAGTTATTTCAAATTAAATAAAACTACAATTTTATTGACAATTGTACTAATCTGATATGACTTTCTAGAAACAATTATGAGGAGATGTGAACTTCATCCTAAATTTGCATCCTAAATCGTTACTTTAAATTTTAACGATTATGTTAATGTTTGCTACTCAGAGACACGGAGCACGCTAGAAAGAACACAATAATTAAACGAAAATGAGGATATTATGATTATTATGTCGGAGTAGCTTCATTGTTGAAATGGCGACTGATTGTTTCATATGAGATTTTCTGTGTTTCATGAAGATGACCTCGGCGTATACGTATTTCGAAGACGTGTAAACTTCCATGATTTTGACGCGATAAGCGATGACCTCAAACAATCCACTTAGATTCAGAGGGTAGTGTCAAAAAGCATTGGCGTGTTAGTGTCGAATGGAAAAGAATGCTTCTAGGAATTGTTCTCAACTTGGAATAATTGGATTTTAAAAACATGTTTATTTGCAAACTTTGCACCTTCATTGAAATTTACTTAACTGCATACGTAAGTTCACATTCCTTCAGTTACAAATGTCCATAACATTAACATATGTCAATACTATATTATAATAGTATTATTACTTTTTCGCATATTCAATGCTGATGCTATATGCTTCTAAAGGCAGCAAATTTACTGGTTAGAATGAAATTGTGGATGTTATAACAATGTATTTCGTATTAGGAACGTGTGAATACTGAGGAGCCGGAAACTTTAATGTCTATATTTATACGTTAAGACAATTAATGCAAAATTATTGTTTTCTAGTATATTTAATTTGAAAAATTTTCCACAATTTTATATGTAAAGAATTGGCTTCCTAAGAAAGTGGATAAAGGCTTTCTCGAGGAAAAGCGAGTGTTACGATTTACGCTTACAAGCTCAGCCTATTTCGCCTTGAAACGTGTGGAGGAAGGACGCAATTTTCACCGGGGGGTATTTCTGGAAGCCAATTGATGACTCTTTCTTGCTCCCAAGTTGAAGATTGTTCGGTAGCCGATTCGAGTAGTATTTTAAAAATTATGCTGTAATTGTTAAACAAATGTAACTTAAAGTATTTAGAATAAAATGAAAAATTAGGGAGCTGAAAACCAGGAATATCTAACCAGCAACAATTTTCGTGGCAATATATGCAAGCGTTGTGGCCGCTGGTCCCCTCCACCCCCGTTAGGAACTTCAAATGTATTTGCCGGAGAAACTAAGCGAGCCGTTGCAAACCGGCTTGTAGAAAAGCTTAGCGTGGGAACTGCCAAAAAAAATAGTTGTCATGACATGCTAACTTCTTATAAACAATTACGTATCTCGAAAACGAAAGAGATAGCGCTAATCGGATTGCGGAATTTTACATCTCGTTTAAAGGCAATTTTAAAAAAGCAATACATTTTGTTTGAAAAATTTAAAAATTTATAAACAATTTCCAGTTTTTGCAATTATAAAGTGGGAAGGGTTTTCTGATGTCCAAAAAACCGACAACTCCGAATTAACAGTTTTGCAACAATTAACAATTTTATAAACAATTGCGAAATGTGCGCTAATCATGCCGAGGAGCGTCCCCAAATTGTCCCTAATATGATGATAGCAAAATAACAACTTGGACATGAGATGCAAATTAATTGCTTAATATCTAGTTTAATTGTTTTTTTTAATGATAAATATACAGTTGGTCTTTGAATTTTACTTTCTTTTATTAAAATGGTTCCCTAGAAGTCCTAACGATTCGAGAAAGACAGTATTTTGCATTTTTGCAAATGTAATATACATATGAACGATTGAAAATATGCAATTATAATCGTTTTTCTTATCGCAAAATTCTGCAGTAAACTGGTCATTTGATTAAGTTCATAAATTGTGTTTGGACAAGAATATTGGAAATTAAATGTGTATAAGAACGTAATTGTTCTAAAATTAGTGTTATTTTTTCTGATATCAATGTAATTTCTTCAAAAAGAATTGTGTTAACAGTGGTTAAGTGCTATGTGTTCATATATATTTCAATGAATTTACTTTCATGTACATACAAGTGATTCTTGAATGTATTTTTTTATTTGAAAATACTTCCACATCTGAACTAGCGGCGCCCGCCATTTTGAACGTCGTAATTTTGTTAGGGCACTCCCCCCTGCGTTGAGATTGGCTACGATGGTTTGTGAGGCTCCGCCTGCGACGTTTCGTCATGACAAGGGCTGGCCAAACCGTGCAAAAGCTGAACTTAGCCGCAGACGGCCGCGATCAATTTATGTTTCCAGTACTGTACGTAAGGAATGCAACATTACACAAAGACTTACAGATTCCCACTATAAAAGAAGAAATCAAGAATACTAGTGCAAAATACCTACAAAGACTACATAATCATCCGAATATTCTAGCCATCAACTTACTAGACAATAGTGACTCCTACAGACGACTGCAACGCCATCATACTCTAGACCTTCCACATCGACTTTAAATTATTCATTTCAGAAATTATAATTTATAGTTAATTTGTATTAATAATGTATCATTGGTGGAGTACGGTCATGGGATTTTACTCCTCTCATGTATTTGTTTATGTAAATCTATGTAATTTTGCCAAATGTTTGTTCACAAACAAATTGCAAAATAAAATATAATTAAAAAAAAACATTCTTAATATAATCATATTAGCATTTACAAAAACAAGTTTTTTCCTCCTTGCAAGAATTTTGGAATGTCTCTCTCGTGATGACAGTGATTAATGTTTTCCAGGCATCAGGTAAAAAAAAAATACCTAATCGGCAGGATTTGATCTGGCGTCCATTCCTCTATCTACTATGCGCTTTATCCCCGGAGCTATCACAGCAGCACCGATGAGAGGTATTGTAGAATGAATTTTCTCTTGAAATTTATTGTTCTTATGACATACTACATTTACTCCAGGTTACAGCAAACTCACATTCTTGATAAGAATGCAGAGTCATCATCAGCGCGATACTATTATATAGTTGATTCTAGTTAGAAAGATTTCGATTTGTATGTTTATTGTGTACGGCTTGCCAAGTAGTTTCTATCCTGCGAAGTGTTTATCTTGCCCCTTCTCATATCTTCAAGGTGATCTCCACATTACGCGATAAGATGGAACTGTAACTGTTCGCGAAACACCAGTCTGAAATACAGAACCGCGTAGAATTAAACAAATAACTACGTGATTTTTAGAACCAACTAACACAAGTAAGAGAATTGCCGGTCAAATTTGCATTCGTTATTCATGAAAACTTGTAACCTAAAATTGAATGATATAATGCTAACTATATTTTAATTATCTGCAAATAGATGATTGATTGCTTCTTAAAGAAATTATAATGCTTATAATGTAAACAACGAAGTAGTTGTACTACAACAGCACATACGTTCTCTAATTTGTCACTGCTACGCAATATTATACTATTACATGAATTGGGAAAATAATTTTCAACATGTAAGATCTCTATTTTAAATTTTGTAGTTTTGAAAAGTTAACTTTTTTCAATTTTCAAAAATATATAGATTTCGTCGAAAATAGGAACAACGGCGCCTCGGTCAGGTAGTACAGAACGGAGGCTTCCGGTCGTCGTACTGATCGACGACAAAACCGGCCCTTTTTAGGGTATCTAAGACTTTTCAAAAATTATTATAAATTACAAAATATTGAACATATTACTACTGAAATCACACCGTAACGGAAGAAAGAAAACTCGCCTCCTGGATTCGAATTCACAACGTTAGCAAGCCGACAGGGTACCTATGACGTTAACTATTCGGCTAAAGATGTTTCTATTTGAGTTACCACTTAGAAAAGTAGTTAAATATAATAAAACCTATGCTAAATGGAACATAATCGTTTCAATATATTTTCTTCGTTTTCAGAGGGCGATCCTTTTTAAGTTCAAATATAATGTAATATATAATATAATGTAAAAATATATAATATAGGAAAAATATAATATATTAATATAATATAATTATATTTTAATATAATATTTTCTCTTTTCTCTATAGAAAGAAAGTACAAGAATTTTACTTTTTCTCATGCGTACTTCAGTGCCACATTGTCATAATAAAACTGTAAAGGGACTTGCAATTATTCAAGAAGAGCCTAATGTCTAGAAGGAGGACAGTTTTCAAGAATACTAGTGGTGCTAAAACAGCGCGTACTTTCTCACCCGTATTTTCACGGAAACTTACACGGAAAATACTAAAATGTTCAAAAAAGTGTACATGATCTCATTTAAAAATCTCATCTTTAAGGAATAGATTTCATCAAGGGAAAAAATCTCATATTTCAATATTTTAGTGGTAGGAAGACTTCAAAATAATTTTGATCTTTTGCGATTTTCGAAAAATCAGTTTACAGCGAACATGAGACCTGCACTATTCTCTTAAACGCACTTCCCACTATCCAACAACAAAATTTAATCAAAAATTATGGAGCCATTTGTTTGAACATTTCAAAAATGTCCCAGGGGCTTCATGTAAAGTATCCCCCAAATTGAATATAGGTTTAAAATTCAAGGGGCTGCGACATCAGCCAGATCGATCGGGGAGTATCAATTTTGGTGAAAATCGGCTGAACGGTTTAGCCGCTAGCGTTGTTCAGGGACGGACGGATGGAGGGAGGGACGTTTTGCCGTCAGTCAGTTTTTCGCTATCAACGACCCACAAAACGTGGATTATAGCTTTACCACGATTTGGAGGATTTTTCTAAATTTAGTAAGTGGATTTATCCATTTTTTCGTCACAAGGGCCTTGTAATACGCGTTTTTCTGCAGAAAATTCGTTTTTTCGCGCAGCATTACGTAACTTTCTCTACTCCTTAGAGAGAAAGTACAATTGATCAACATATGAGAAAATTTAGATTATGCGTTCACGGAAAATTTTTATGCTTTCACTGCAAAGCAATTTTCCAAATTTGTACAACATTTATACAATTTTTTATAACTTCATTTGTCGAATAAGTTATACTGAGAAGAAGAGTCAAGAGTTCATGAGAAATTTGAAACAGATTAATAATTTTAATGTTGAAAAATCCCAGAGATATTAATAAAATGTGAAATTTACGACAGTGTTTGTAATAACGGTATAGTGTATTCGAATGAGGAGTGTAAAGTAAAAAGAAAGAGTTCGTTTTCAGAAAGTTTCAATAATGTAATATGAGCATAATGTAACATACCTCCCAGAAATATTGGATTCTCATTGAATTCAGAATCCCAATCAACGTGCTAGGATAATATCAATTTTGAAAAAGAATACATAGATTTAGAAGTCAGTAATGTTTTAATATATTTTTAGTGGTACCACGTGCACACAGGTCTTTTTCCTACAACCAGTCTAAAAATAAATACATGTTCGCAGAGTCTTTTTGAAAAAATATTTTTTGGAGTTCAGGATTTCAAAAGCCCAATTTTTCTTCAAAACCCCGAAATGCCATTTTTACTTGATATCATTGTTTATGTAGTATTCTGCGCATTCGAGAATGTAAAATACAGTAAAATATTGAATGAAGTCTCAACTCAATGCACCTCAGCTCAAAAACTATGGAAATATTTTAATGAGAGAACATTCATAAATTCAGTGGTACTCAGTTTAAAGTAAATAAGAGAAAGTGTGAATAAAATAGAAATTAGCTGCAATGAATATCATTGCAACATTGTAGGAAATCTCTGAGAGAGTTGAAATATTAAGTTATAAATAATAATCAAATTATCAGACAATATATGAAAAATTAAATTTGGATTAAATAAATTTCAGTTCTATAATACTATTTTGCCCAGGGAAATAAAGTCCTTAGGTTTTATTAGGCAACGATTATTGAAAGTCCGAACTCAAATATGTGAAATTTTCTTTGACAATTGGAAGTTGTTTTTTGTATATATTTTTAATGTCTCTTTTTAACTACTAGGTCATATAACGAGACCACTGTGATTTATCTTTGGGGTTGTCTGTAGGGAGAATACGTAAGGACAACACGAACACCCGTATCTATGTCCGAGGCGGAATTCGATCCCGCGGCCCTTCGAACCCAGGCAATTACTGCCTGGTCGTCCATTTCCTCTTTCTCTCCTTGTAAACCTTTGACATCAAATATCCAACACCAAATACATCGAAGATATCGCTTCATTCTCCATCATTTGAATTACGTTTTTTCCTGTGTCCTTGGCCACGTGGGGATAAGTGGAAATGAGACCGCTGACTAGGTAGTAATGTTGGCCACGAGGAAGCCAGAATTACATCTATATGGTAATATCTGCTCTTACTACCAAGATTTTTATCCAACGTTGAATTTTGAGTGCAAATAGAGTGGCAGAACTCTTTTCAAACTCACAAGGACCATAAGACCCTTGTCGTGGTAATCCCGTGGCTCCAAGCCCGAGGCGATAATTGTTATTCACATTCGGATCGGGCACTGCCACTTCTCGCACGGACATCTCGCGCAGTTACCCACCCCATTTCCCCCAGAAATGAAGAACAGACCATACCGTAAAGCATGCTCCTATGCACTGCGATAATGAAAGACCCGAAGAAGGCATAGCTTGTCGACTACGGAGGAGATGCTGGCTACTGTCCTCCGCAAACTCTTTAAACTTTTTTAGAGAATATGGATTTATAAATCTAATATGCGTGAAGGGGATGATTAACATGCCTTTTATACACTAATTTTGCGTTGTTCATGTGACACTGTCTTTGTCATTTATTTCATTTTAAAATTAGTCACTTTTACTATGTTTTTACTCTTTTAATCTTGTAATTAATAAAAATTATTTTAACTGACTTCTATACTAATTTTCAGAACGTTTTGCTAGTAATATTCCACTATGAAATTGTCAAGATATTTGAACACAATGCACATTTCTTTTAGATTATTAAAGAAGGTATGAAGTTTCATTTCGTGTAAATAATAAAGACAGTATTTTCGTTTTTAGATTTGAGGACTTGTGATCTCATTAAAACTCCTGTGTTTTCCGTGTTGATCTAAAACCAAATGTATTTTCAGGTTCGATATGCATTCATGTATTGGGATCTTATAAGCACAAAATATTTGTCGTGCGTATTTTTTACAATGGCTAAAATTATTTCACAATTAATTATTAGAAAACAAGGACTGTGTATTTCCTGTGAATAAAAAGGTTTCTTACTTCAAAAGCGATAACCGTGTCAAGGTTTCCGGATGTTTGAATTGCGAGAGAGCTTCTCGAATCGAACTAAACACACCAGAAACTGTTTCTGGGGGTCATACAAAAACCTAACATAAATTGGAAAGATAACACGATTCGGAGACACTGTGTTCCGCTTAAAAATTTTAATTGGAAAACTGTCCCGGCATTGATTTTTTTAACTAAATACTCAATCTCTTTAAAGTTTATTCAAACAAGCCCTTGTTTCTTTTTTAACAGCTCGTTTTAAGAAAATTACATTGATTCGTAACATTTTAAGGTTTTCAAATTTATTCTTTTTTTTAGTATGTGGGTATTCAAAAACATTTAAGAAAATATTTAACTTCAGTGTAGATTTCCACAAATTAAAAAAGTTAAAAATTTGCTGTTTATATTATTAGCTGTTTATTAACGATATCAATTATTACAATGTTGCTATTAATATCACTGGAAAGGGATAGATATAATCTTCTCAGCAGTGTAACAGAAAAATGACGACTTTTGAAAAATATATGAAGAATAAAGACAATTATGTTTTCGCAATATTTCTAATGAGGGGTTTCCTAGTTCTTTTTCACCGATTATCACTATAAAATTGCATCAATTTTACAACTATAATTTTGCAATAATAATTTACTAGGGACATTCGGCAGTGATTTCTAATTGGTTAACGAAATCACTGTTTGCATGCACCTTCTCATCTAGAAAAAATGGGCGATTACATTTCCATCATGCGTAATAAAATGTGTGTATTGCTTGCATTTCCTTAATAAAGGAGTAGTAATGTCAAAATACATTTTTTTTTAAACGTGAACATGAATTTCAATGTGCTTGATAGGAAATGTCTATATTATGTAAATGTATTATATTGTGTTTCCCGAAAATTATTATGTAATATGTATTCCTTGTTTTAGAACCATTAACATTTTAAAATTGTTTGTAAGAAACAAAACTTTTAATACTATTAATTTAATCTGACACAAATTCCTCACAATATTAGATACCATAAATTAGACTTAATTTTCATGGTAAAGAACTCGATCAAAAATGTCACAGCCCCTTCCCGTGACCCGCTGCCCCTTGGTTCGTCAGCGTCCACGGGGTTGACAGGGCCAGCGTCCAGTGCAATTGGCGGGGTGATCCTCGCGCCCGCGCGCACCAATCCGTTTCGTTTCCGTGCCCTCTCCTGTTACCTCCTCTTACTACCTCTCACCCCTCCCTCTCCTCTTACCCTTTTCTCACGGTAGCGAGGCAGCGTTACTGACCTCAGAAATTGCTCCGCCCCTTTGAGATAACGAGGAGGAAAATCTTCGAGGGGTGGAAGGGGGAAGTGTCTGAAACTTGAAGTAAAAGCCAATGATAAGAGCGGCTAGGCCTAGACGCCAGGATTGGTCAAGTGTCCAGAGATGGTTGTCGAAGCTGTGGAAAAGCCAGATTTGGCCGCATAGAGCATCACCCATATTCTGTGCAAGGGGGTGTACAAACATGTGTGCTTATTTTTTCCAAAATATGTAAGAAAAAATTGAAAATATGTAAAATAAAAATTCATTATTGTGTTCAAAATTGTTCTCTACAAACCTTTTCGAGCATTGAAGTCGCCGATCAGTTCTTAACAAGGTTTCGGGGTGGTTGAAAGTAGGTTCTACCTCTACAGAAGAAATTGTACCGTCGCTTGCACAAAAACTTTGCGATGTCCAGAGTCGAACTTTACGAAAGTTTTCCGACCCCTGCCCGCACTGCGGGATCGAGCTGACCAATCCGCTTTAGCTTTATTTCAGGGAGGCGGGACTATTCATCTTGAACATTACAAAATGGCGGTGATCGCGAGTTATATTACAGTAAATATTTGAATATAAATATTAAATCAACCAAAAGTTTTACGTAAATTGTTGTATATACATTTAATTACATAAATAAAATCATGCAATTTCCAAGTAAAAACATATTTCAAAACAGTTATAAAACTTTTTTTTTTTGCAAAAAATAAGAATGGACAACGAGTATTCAGCTCCATGTCTACATTTCGTCATTTATTATAGTAATATTTAATATACAATGCAAATAATTTGCATTGCATGCATTGTCTAACCTAGTTATTTTATTAGGAAAATTAATAACTTAAAGAAATATGTTTTAAAGTCAGTTGCACAAACCTGTCTCCAAATTGGTAGCTTTCAGTTGCGAAATTCTTCATCATCAATTTCTCAGATGACCGAATACAAAAATACTATATAGTCACGAACATTAATATTTTAATAAAATAGTTTTGATATGTAAAATACTAAATAAACTAAAAAACGAGATATGACTCTTATATAACATTTTTATATCTTAATGTTTGTAAAGGTAGAAACACCAGCTTTTGTCTATTGCGTGAACTTTGGAGGAACACACACACACACACACACATAGACATATCAATATATTACTTACATGTAATTTATATATGATTTCCAATCCAACGCAATGAAATTAATATATTTACATTATTATAGCAAGTATATTTTTACGTTATGATATTTTTATTTTTGAAAGACGAGCAATGCACGCAAAGTTTTTTACACGTCATCGGAATGTTACACCCACTTCTTCTAGATAAGCAGACCTATGCAAACACTGTTTTCGCTAATCCATTAAGAATCACTACAGATTCTCCTGTCATAAATTATTTCAAAATTTTGTCAAACTTCGGAAATCTGTATCACGATAATCCTTAGAAAATGAACAGGGATCCTCATCTGTAAAATATTGTTGCAAAATAGAATTTTCTCTATTTTCATACATTTTATACAAAATTGCCAATTTTTTGGATATGTGTTCACTAACGCATCTTCAGTAATATTGCATTGCATATTTATAATTTTTAATGAATTGTTAATAAATATTGTAAACAAAATAAGCAATTTTTTTTTGATTTGGGAAAATTTTCATTCAAGTTATACATATTTATAAAGTAATTTAAGTAAAATACTACAATATGAATTAAGGTTGAATTTTAAAATTATAACGAAAATATTTATTATTGTTGAAACGTACCGCTACTATATTACAATGTAACGCTTTAAAATGTACTGCAAATTGATTGATAGTTTGCGTTCGTATATAGTATATCTCACGCAGAGACGATTTTACAAAGAAAATCCACATAATAACACAATGACCTCAAATTCATAATTCATTCGCATTTGGTCGCACTCTTCGGCGACAACTTTAATACAAGGCCTGGAAGAAGGAGAAATCTGCGCTATCGCTGTTGGATTCTCTCTCAACATGAATCAGTGAAAAGCCACTGATTGACAGTGACTATTCACTGATTGTGGTAGTTAAAATCCGACCACTGACAATCAGTGAACTGAACTGAATGAATCAGTGAGACTTCACTGCTTGAATCAGTGAAACTTCACTGCTTGAATCAGTGAAAGTTCACTGCTTATATCAGTGGAACTACACTGTTTGAATCAGTGAAATCTGTGGCAACTAATTGAACCAGTGAAGTAAATAGCTGTTGCAATCAGTGAAAGCAAGGCCTCCCTTATCTGAATCAGTGAAATATCGCATTGATATCCCAGCAGTGGCGGCTCGCGCTTAGGTTGCACAACCCCCAAAAAATGAAAAAAAGATCTCATAATATCTTAGGAATATACATTTTCCTTTTAAAACATTCATTATTCAAGATATTGCAGCAATAGCGATGTATATGAAATCGTTTTGAAACGAAAGGGCGTCCCAATGGCGCTCTCTCCGGTGTCTGGTGCCTTGTCAGGAATTGCACCACGCTCTTGGCTCTATTAATTAAGTTGTTTTTACTCCTTAGTCCTTCGATTTACCACGGGGAAGATAGAGCTTTTTCGTTGAGCAACCACACAGCTGGCGCGTTGCGCGGCGGCGGAAAGAATGTCAGGGGATTACCCATATTCTGTCTTCGTCTAACTCACTGCGACGTATACGTCGGAATTAAGGTAATGCCTTTTTAAGCGAGATAGGTGAACACAAGTCTTTATTTAAACCAATGAAAAACATACAACAGAAGAAAACCGATGCTCAGGAACTTTTCAAAACTCACTACGGAGAAAAATTGGCCTGCAGGTGACACTCTTTATTTTATGTACAGTACTGGAAACATAAATTGATCGCGGCCGTCTGCGGCTAAGTTCAGTTTTTGCACGACTTGGCCAGCCCTTGTCATGACGAAACGTCGCAGGCGGAGCCTCACAAACCCTCGTAGCCAATCTCAACGCAGGGGGGAGTGCCCTAACAAAATTACGTCGTACAAAATGGCGGGCGCCGCCAGTTCAGATGTGGAAGTATTTTCAAATGAAAAATACATGAAAGAAACACTTGTATAAACATGAAAGTAAATTCATTGAAATATATATGAACTCATAGCACTAAACCACTGTTAACACAATTCTTTTTAAAGAAATTACATTGATATCAGATAAAATAACACTAATTTTAGAACAATTACGTTCTTATAGATATTTAAATTCCAATATTCTTGTCCAAACGCAATTTATGAACTTTATCAAATGACCAGTTTACTACAGAATTTTGCGATAAGAAAAACGATTATAATTGCATATTTTCAATTGTACAGTACTGGAAACATAAACTGATCGCGGCCGTCTGCGGCTAAGTTCAGCTTTTGCACGGCTTGGACAGCCCTCTTCATGACGAAACGTCGCAGGCGGAGCCTCACAAACTCTCGTAGCCAATCTCAACGCACGGGGGAGTGCCCAAACAAAATTACGTCGTACAAAATGGCGGGCGCCGCTAGTTCAGATGTGGAAGTATTTTCAAATGAAAAATACATGAAAGAAACACTTGTATGAACATGAAAGTAAATTCATTGAAATGTATATAAACTCATAGCACTTAACTACTGTTAACACAATTCTTTTTGAAGAAATTACATTGATATCAGATAAAATAACACTAATTTTAGAACAATTACGTTCTTATAGATATTTAAATTCCAATATTCTTGTCCAAACACAATTTATGAACTTTATCAAATGACCAGTTTACTACAAAATTTTGCGATAAAAAAAACGATCATAATTGCATATTTTCAATTGTTCATATGTATATTACATTTGAAAAAATGCAAAATACTGTCTTTCTCGAATCGTTAGGACTTCTAGGGAACCATTTCAATAAAAGAAAGTAAAATTCAAAGACCAGCTGTATATTCCTCATTAAAGTAACAATTAAACTAGATATTAAGCAATTAATTTGCATCTCATGTCAAAATTGTTATTTTGCTATCATCAAATCAGGGACAATTTGGGGACACTCCCCGGCAGGAATAGCGCGTATTTCGGAATTGTTTATAAACTTGTTGATTGTTGCAAAATTGTTAATTGGCAGTTTTTGGTTCTGGGACATCAGAAAACCCTTCCCACTTTAGAATTGCAAAAATTGGAAATTGTTTATAATTTTACAAATTTTGCAATTCTTTTTATTCTTTCATCTCATTTCCCTTTGCACAAGATGCAAAATTCCGCAATCCAACCGGAGCTATCGCCTTTCGTTTTCGAGATACGCAATTGTTTATACGATCTTAGCGTCTGATGACAACCCTCACTTGTTTCCAACCCCCAATTCATTCGATCTTGGCTGTCAAGTATAAAATTCAAATAGTTTTGCAGTGTCTTGCTTTCTGCTGATTAAATTGTATTAACGATTTGTGACTTACGACAAATCGGTGGAAATTGTTGCTCATAAGCTGTTTTTTAACTTTCGATTCTTCATGTATCGTTGACACACGTTTTATTATAAAAAAATTCTCTGGCAAATTTCAAACGCTGAGACAAACTGTTATCCTGCAAATTTGAAGATTTCTTTGCGGTTGGATGCATTCTATTCAATGGTGCAAAGTGTATGCCAATATGTTTAACGTCTAGCGAGGAAATTCATTATTAACAAATTATTTTGCAAAATGCTTTTGGACAGAGCGGTGGCATAAGAGATCATTTTCGTATTTATTCCACGAGGCAAGTTTTAGGCAGCAGATACATTCTGCGTATTAATTTTAATTTTCGTGAAATTGAATCTCATGTGAATTTTCAAATAGAACCATACATTTTTTACTTGTAATGAATATATCAATAGAAAAATTCAATGATGTCTCATTTGTTAATAATTTAAAGAGTAATAATGTATATTTGACACCGGGCTTGAGCAATCCTTAACTCTAAGGCAAGCAACGCTTATCATTGGCTCTTCTGGTAATTCAAGTGGCCTAGCCTCGGAAGATTTCCCCGTTCTCCTCGCCTTAAAAGGCATAAGAGGCGGAGTCTGTAGAATGTGGCACCAATCCAATACCACTTCCCTCCCCTGGAGAATGCTCCGTTACTCCCTTTTGTAGGAACACGTTTTTGTCGTGTATTAAATTGTGAAAAATAATTTAAATTCAATATAATAAACGAATAAGAGTTTTGTTTGCATTGTAATACTACACACATTTAAATATAGAAATAAAACATGCAACTAAACAGTATACACATGTTTTAGGAAGACGAAAATTATATAACACTCATTTGTATACTTTTCTCAGACAATATTGAGACGTACACCAACAATCTGATGATTTGTTCTGGTAATAATCGATCTTATACCTAATTGACATGTAATGATAGAAATTTATAATGTCTGGTATGGGAAATTAAGCATGAGCTCAGTTAATTTTAATGAGAGAGCAATTTTGTGATGAAAATATTTTTTAATGCATATATTCCAAATCCATAAACTTCCTTACATTAATTAACGTTGTTTCCATTTCCATTGAAGGCAAGGACATAACATCCCTCACGCGCCTATGTTGTGAAATGACCCTCAGAGAGGTCACTTGCTCTAGTCGTCGCGTTATTGAATTGAACTCTTGAAATGTTCTGTTCATACAGTAGTTCCCGAAACACGTAAATTCCAACAGGCGATCTCAAACTTATACTAGTCACACCCTACTTTCAAACATTAGTAGATACCGTGGACTGTGAGACCTCACGTAAAGTTCGAAAGAAACTTCATTCTCGTTCATGAGCATGTGTTAATCTGTCCAACTTTTTTTGTGTCGGTGGGGCTGTGATTCTTAGGGAGATAATAGTGTCGTGGACATGGAAACCACTCTCTGCACCTAAGCGAGTTCGTTTCCTAGTGTGGACAAAACTTTTTGGGGATTGGAACACTTTCTGCGGACTTCATGAATTATTATAATATTGCGATACCAAATAGTGCGTCCTATTATCATTATAGTTTTAATTCAATTTTTTTGTCTTTCATTTTGTTTGCATTTTAATCAGTTTTCTGTTTCTTATATAATTTTGTTAATGTATTTTAGGAATGGGGTTTAACTGATGCCAATGTTATTCTTGATCTCTTAGCTTAAGCTAGATTGCTGTTTCTAAGTACTCGCGGTTCAAGTCACGTCTTATTGCGATCGGTGAGCTGAAGAGTACCTGCATTAAGAGTGGACTGACAATATCCCAAGCATCAGAAAATAATTTTCAGAATCTCGAAGGGAATATTGATGACTAAAATAAAATATTGTAAAATGTCGCGATCGTAATAGTTGTGACTGTCAATCAAATAATATCCTAGCAGAATCTATAGCAAGGGCGGTCAGTTTTGCCCGCATGGGCATTCGTGTTCCTATTTATACCTCGCGGGTGCTGCCACTCAAAATCGGCAACGAAAGAAATTTGAGCGCGGAAACATTCCTGGGAGGTGGGTAACTTAATTACAAACGATAACAATGTTTTCATGAGGTTTTTATTAAATAAAACATAATAACTGTTGTAAAAAGCGCTTATTTATTGGAAAATGGAAAAATTCGTGATGAAAATTTTCTGTGAATAGAATTATACAGTGTCCCACCAACTATGGGCCACCTCATAAGATCTGAACGGTTCCTGATATCGAAATGCAGTTTTCGCTTAACAATGCGGAATCATGGGGGAAGTAATGTGCGGTAGAGATATAATTCGAAATATTTTTAGTTTTCCAAAAAATTAATTATCTTTTATTTTTTAATTGGGACCATATATTTTTTCACTAGCGATAGATAATCATAAATAGACGAATGCATTGATGTAACATACGTTATTATTTTGATAGTATATTGAGTATAATATTATACTTTCAGACATATGATTTTGAACTAAATGTACGAGATTTCCTGTTAGCAACCGTTGCCATTGTCGCATTTGGGGAAGATTGCCTTCGCGGCACCGCACGGTGTGTAATTTCGGCCATCTAGGTGGACATAATTCAATTTTCCAAAGTACTCAAATGAATTAAGTTGGGTATTTGTTTGATTTTAGAATGTCTATAGTGTATGAATTGAGTATTGTTTTTCTTCTGCATCGCTTGAGGCGGCAGTAGAACAAGTTCAAACTTGCACGATCTCGCGCTGACACCGCGCGGCTCTGTCAATCGCATTTCAGTACATCTCGTGTTGGAGACCAGTGCTCATCGCCTTCTACTCACAGAGAGATAGGGATTAAATAATTGTGTTTTTGAGTGTTTCTTCTTTTTATTAGTGCCTAAAGATAAGCAAAATGTGTTTGCGATTGCTCGTGGGGGTCTTTTGAAAAAGTAAGTAATTTTAGTTCTACTTTCGCGCCATTTTACAAATGTATCTAGACTTTTAATACAGAGTTTACAGGAGTTGACGTTTGTGACTATGTAGGTATTAAACCTTATTCATTTGGCTATTGAAAACATGAAAGATCAGCTGCGCATACCTGCGCACTCACGAGTTTTTAATTTTTTTCGCAGTGGAGCGCTTGATTTCACGCAGGACGCTATTTCATGTATGGTGTGAAAGCTCCACGGAAGCAAGGTATGACGCCGTGCTATCGTATGTTTTACACGAATTAGGTGAGTAAACTATTACCGACACTTCAATCATGCCCATAAAAATTCAAATTAAAAATTTTTGCCAGTTAATCACCAGAAAATGGAAAAAATGTGCGAGGCATAAACAGCGTTTTCTAGAAAATTACTCATCGTGGCTGAAGGAAGACATCAAATTTTCAATAAATTTATCAACAATTGCTCCAAGGACATCACAATTAGATGATACTACTAGAGGCGTTGGCCGTACAGTTATGTCATTTAGTTCGTGTGGCCTAGAGCTAAAGGACGGAGAGTAAAACAGCTCTTATGTTTATCCACAGAAGAATTGGGAACAGCTACCGGAATAAAATTAAGGAATGAAGGAAAAAGAGATTCTTCGAACATAGTGAAGGAACTTGTACTTGCTTCTCCTAATAGAGGCACAAAATTAAGAAAGTTCGAAGATCGTTGCATCAGGAACCATCTTTACTCTTTCCAGAACAAGCACTCGCTCTAATGGTGAGTACGAATTTGTCTACTCGCCAATATTTACGAATACGAGAGCAAGCCGAAAAACAAATTGTAAATTATATCCACCGTATTACAGAGTTAAGGAAGCAAAAGTCATGTGCTATCCAGGAGGAGTGGAAGTGACAGAAATATCGGCTGAGATACCTCTACAGTCAGTTATTTACCATACAATTCGTCGTTTGTGCGAAATCCAAGATATCAGAGAGAAATTTCAACTACAATCTAATGCTATTTTTGAAGTTATTATAAAATGGGGTTGCGATGGTTCAGAGCAAAACAAATACAGACAAAAGTTCATTGAAGAAAATTACTCAGACGAAAATTTGTTTAGTGTGTCTATGGTGCCAATACAAATGCAGACTGTTGGTGGAGAAAACGTAATTTGGAAAAATTCCACACCGTCTTCAACTAAGTATTGTCGCCCTATAAAATTTATTTTTGCAAAAGAAACGTCAAGTGTAATTAACACTGAAGTAAGCAAAGTAGAACAAAAGATAGGGTTATTAACTCCCACTACTATGCAATTTCTCCATTCAGAAATTTCCATTACACCAAAAATGATTTTTTGCATGGTGGATGGCAAAGTCTGCAATGCCGTTTCATCGTGTTCTTCCACACAGACAGCTCTACGCACAAAAAAAGTGAAGAAAGAATATCTCTGCTTCGGAATATCTCCTCTTCATTCCTGGATAAGGGTATTTGAATGTCTCCTGCACATTTCGTATCGTCTGGAAATTCAAACAAGTCATGTAAGAGGAACTGAAAATAAAGAAAAAGTAGCTCAATGAAAGAAAAAAATCCAAGATAAATTTCGGCAGGAGTTGGGACTGTTGATCGATATGCCGAAACCACAAAGTGGCAATACTAATGATGGAAATACTGCCCGAAAGTGCTTCAGAAATCCCGAGATATCTTCGGAAATAACTGGAATAAATCTGGACATAATAAAACGTTTTGGGATCATATTGGAATGCCTAAACAGTGGTGAAAAAATCAACTTCAATACTTTTCAAAAATTTATTTATGACACACGAGACCTACATCTCCAACATTACCAGTGGTATCGCATGCCTGTAACTCTACATAAGATTCTCTTCCACGGAAGCGACATAGTTGATAGTTGCATTCTACCTATTGGACAGCTATCTGAAGAAGCTCCAGAAGCAAGAAATAAAGACAACAGGAAGTTCAGGGAACTATTTACAAGGACAACATCAAGAAAAGACACAAACACTGATCTCATGAACAGGCTTCTCATTACATCGGATCCATACATTGCAAGTCTACAGGGATCTCCAAAACCAAAAAAGAAGAAATACAATCAAGAAATTGTTAATTTGCTAGACATTGATCAACAAGACCCTGAGGAAGTACATGGCATTACCACATCCGAGGATTCATCGGATGGCGACTGAAAATACACTAGCATGTAATAGTTCTCTTTTACTCTAATTCTTTAATTTGTTTTCATTGTGGCTGATCTATATTTTTATTTTCTTCTTGAAATATTAAAAATTAATATTGAAAATAATTAGTTAATTTATTTACTGTATATACATTATTTTAAGTTTTATTGGCGTTTTTCTGTGTCAAGTCGTGAAATGCGCGATTTTTTATTATTGTAAAAAAAATAGTTGTAGCCAAAATATTTTAACAAAACTTGTTCCATGTATGAGAATTATCATTTAGTTTCAATATATGTTAGATAAAACAGTAAACAATCCATACTTTTGTAGTTTATGAATTAAGTCCACCTAGATTGCCAAAATTACACACTGTGCGCCGGCACTTTTGCGAGAACAGGGGAAAGGTCGCGAGGGCCACTTTCCCCAAAAGCGACAGTGTCGACTGCTGCAAGAAGAAAAATTGCACGTATAATTTCAAATCTCAAGTCTCATAATATAAATATATAAAAACGGGTTTATAAGTTTATATTATTATCGGTTTTTTACATCACTTGCGTGAACTATTTTTTTTATTTAATCGCAAAATATTCATAAATACTAATACAGCCTTACCAATCCGTTTGAATTCATGTAATTCTGCAATTACAAAGTTAATTCAGAATTAACTTAAATTAATTAAGTAATTTAAATCAATTAAATTAATTTCAAAAAATTAAAGACTATTGAAATATTTTATTGAAGTTTCCCAAGAAAATGTTTCAGTCTATCAGAACGGTGATGGGCAGGTACGCTATCTCTAATTGTAAATTGGGAGTCAGAAAATAAACGGACGCAGAATATTGCCTGGGAAGTGGGAAAATGAATATTACGCAACACTGTCGCTTAATGTCATCATTTGACGACTTTCCTGCTATCGAAACATCAAAATATTTTAGAAGATAAGATTATTCAGCTTCATTTGTTAGCATAAACTACTCGATAAGTGGATTAAGACGTACTTTTTTCGTTGGGACTCATCAGGGCTCTAACTTATCGCACGGTAAAGAAGTTATTTCGCTCAATGAAAGTAAGTTAAAATTAATAGTTGTTTTACGAATGTTATTCTGGTGTTTCCATCACCAAACAATTGTAATATCAAAAAACTAGACTATTACCATGCATGCCGCCATTAGTTTTAAATAATCAAAATTTCGAAAAAACGTACTGCTAGCACTTTGGTTAGAACATTATAATATGTAATTTCAGTACATTGTCCATAATCGTTACACTACGCAAAATTGTGTGGAGTGGATAGTTAACGTCAGAAAATAACTCCAGTTACTTGTATTGTTATACAGGACAGTTAGGTTAACTGGGCCAGGCTTTTTATTTATTTTATTTTTTTGCATTTGTTTATCTTAAGTTAGCCAAACTTATTATATAATAATATGAAGTTAATATAAGAAATAGTAATACAAATTATTAATTTTCAAGTGTTAGCAAATTTCCTGGGATGCAGAAACGTAGACGAAAAAACGATTCACTTAACTGCAGTATGGGATTAACTGATGCTCTTATTGTAGTGAAGTGAATTATTAAGAGCATGCTGAACACAGTTATACGAGTATATTATAAATAGGAGAAAGATTTTAATGAAATATCATTTTTACTTTCTTGCATATCTACGCAATATTAGCATGTCATGACAACTATTTTTTTGGAAGTTCCCACGTTAAGCTTTTCTACAAGCCGTTTTGCAACGTCTCGCTTAGTTTCTCCGGCAAATACATTTGAAGTTCCTAACGGGGTGGAAGGGACAAGTGGCCACAACCCTTGCAAATATTGCCACGAAAATTGTTGCTGGTTAGATATTCCCGGTTTTCAGCTCCTTAATTTTTCATTTTATTCTGAATACTTTAAGTTCCATTTGTTTAACAATTACAGCATAAATTTTAAAATACTACTCGAGTCGGCTACCGAACAATCTTCAACTTGGGAGCAAGAAAGAGTCATGAATTGGCTTCCAGAAATACTTCCCGGTGAAAATTGCCTCCTTCCTCCACATGTTTCAAGGCGAAATAGGCTGAGCTTGTAAGCGTAAATCGTTAAACTCGCTTTCCCTCGAGAAAGCCTTTATCCACCTCCTTAGGAAGCCAATTTTTTACACATAAAATTGTGGAAAATTTTTCAAATTAAATTTACAAGAAAACAATAATTTTGCATTAATTGTCTTGACGTATAAATATAGACATTAAACCTTCCGGCTCCTCAGTATTCACACGTTCCAAATACGATTTACATTGTAATAACATTCACAATTTCATTCTAACCAGTAAGTCTGCTGCCATTTGAAGCATATAGCATCAGCATGGAATATACGAAAAAGTAATAATACTATTATAATATTGTATTGACATATGTTTATTTATGGACATTTGTAATTGAAGGAATGTGAACTTACGTATGCAGTTAAGTAAATTTCAATGAAGGTGCAAAGTTTGCAAATAAACATGTTTTTAAAATTCAATTATTCCAAGTTCAGAACAATTCCTAGACGCATTCTTTTCCATTCGACACTAACACGCCAATGATTTTTGACACTTCCCCTCTGAATCTAAGTGGATTGTTTGAGGTCATCGCTTATCGCGTCAAAATCATGGAAGTTTACACGTCTTCGAAATACGTATACGCCGAGGTCATCTTCATGAAACACAGAAAATCTCATATGAAAGAATCAGTCGTCATTTCAACAATGAAGCTACTACGACATAATAATTATAGTATCCTCAATTTCGTTTACTTATTGTTTTCTTTCGACCGTGCTCCGTGTCTCTGAGTAGCAAAGATTAACATAATCGTTAAAATTAAAAGTTAACGATTTAGGATTAAAATTTAGGATGAAGAAGTTCACATCTCCTTATAATCTCCTTATTCTTTGTAGAAAGTCATATCAGGTTAGTATTATTGTCAATAAAACTGTAATTTTATTTCATTATAACTTTATTTCATTTGAAATAACTGCTTGGATATTTTGGGGTTTAATTAATAAAATATAGCTACCCGAAGTTGACGCTATGAAAAGTAAACATTTCGAGGTTTCCACTACGAGATACAGCAATCGCTTTCATTTATCATCGATCATGTTACATAGGGTTTCTAATGTTTATATGATACCGGGTGTCCCACCAAATATGGACCACCCCCATAACTTCTAAACGGTTCAGGGTATCGAGTTGCAGTTTTCGCTGAACAATGCAACATCTTGGGGCAGGTAACATGCTGGTAGAGGAATTCTCTATAATAGTTTTAGTTTTCGAGAAATTTAATGATCTCTGATTTTTTAAATTGAACTAAATATTTTTATCAGCAATGTTATCATCATGAATATTGGAATAAAATGATTTGTCATATGTTACTATTTTAAGAGTAATTTGAGTATAAAATTAGATTTTTTCGCATCAGATTTTCTAGTAAACGGGTAGGCTTTGCAACAGTCGCCGTTTTGGGAAGGTGGCCTTCGCGACGTTGATACTGTTTTGTGAAGAGATGAGTGTGAGAGGGATGGCCGTGTAGGATGAAGGTGTAATTGCAGCAAATCATGATCTTGACATGAAAAACATATGAACAAACATCAATTTTAACAATCTGAATGAGAATTTTTTCCCAGTTGTTGATCTGAGTTGAACTTTTCTTCTTGTGAAATTCCAAATCAACGATAATCGAAAAGAACGAAATAAAAAATATTGTAGCGAAAACGATAATAATAATAATAATAATAATAATTATTATTATTATTATTATTATTATTATAAAGGTCATTTCTAAATTTACAAAACTTGAACTCAGTGCAGAAACAAGCTATCACTTTAATATATGGGAAACTATTGAATTCTTAAAGATTTTCATTGTAATATCTTCATTAATTCATCAAATAATAGATAGGTAGACATTTTCTCTTATTATTCACAGTAACTTAACTTCCTATTTAAACACGTACTACCATAAGAACAAAGTAATAAAAAACTTGAAATACTCTTGACAGTTCTATCAGTGTAACTACCAAACATTAACAAATATGCATATCTGCATTCGCTACTGTTCATTCTGATTAGAGAGTTTCTCATTTCATAGCGCCAAGTGCTGCCTCAAACTTGAAAATGCAGAAGACGGAAGTGTACAGTTTTCTTTTCCATTCAAGAACAGCAGTCGTATGGTTCCAAAGTGATCATTTTAATTAAAAATGACATTTACCAACGAAGAGACGATGGTTGGCTTCTTGTTCAGATTGAAAATGATATTTATTATTATTAAAAATTTTTTTAAGCTACCAACTTTTTATATCGTTCTTTGGAACGATCAATGTTTTGAAATTTTAGTAGAAGGCAAGTTAAATCCAAATAAATAAATAAATGGAAAATGTCTCCCATTCTGATTGTCAAAATTGGTACTTCTTAGTGTGATGTCTGTGCCATCACCAAGAATTACTGTAGTTATGCCTCTTATCCCCCACTGCCACCCCTCTCAGTCAAGACGCAACAGTCTAGACGTCGTGATGGCCACCTTCCGCAAAAGCGAGAGTTGCAAGATCTGCTACACGATTACCCGTTTAATTCAAAATCACATGTCAGAAAGACTAGTTTTATACTCAAGTTACTATCAAAATATTAGCAATTGATACATCATTTTAATCCTCTTTTCATGGTCTATCCATTGCTGGTGATAAAAATATATAGTTCCATTTAAAAAATCGAAGATGATTAAATTTCTCGAAAATTAAAAATATTATAAATAATTTCTATACGGCTCGTTACTTGCTCCATGATTCCGCATTATTCAGCAAACACTTCATTTCGATATCCTGAACCGTTTAGAAGTTGTGGGGGTGGTCTATAGTTGGTGGGACCCCTTGATTATGTAATACCATTAAAACTGCATTCTGACGGGCAGGAATTCGGGCTCTGTAATTATTCTTTTTTGCGTGTAACCTACTCTGCGGTGTGTGAAAGTGTATTTATTTATATATTTATTTTTACTTTCTCGTAAACATTCGGAGTAACAAAAGTAATATTTAGAGAGATATGTATGTAATGTTGCAGTAAATCGATGTCGAGAATTTAATAGAATTACACGTTTTGGTGTCCAAGTTACCAAGAGAGTGTTGTTATTATATCAAAACGTCCGTCTCTCCGTCCATGTGTCCGCTGGTCTGTCTGTCTGTTTCTCTGTGAACACTAGTGTGTAAACTATTCGTAGAATTTTTGTCAAAACTAATTTTCCATTAACGATCTGGCACGAATCGAAGCCCTGCGATTTTGAAAATAATTCTTTAAATTTTGGGGTAATTTAGTTGAAGCCTCTGGGAAGCATTTTTCAAAAATTTCATTTTTCTTCAAAACGGCTCCAAAGTTTTTCGACCTACGTATGTAACCACAGTCGAACATCCGCCAACGTCGGAACTCGAACTCTAGGGCCTCGCGGTCAGTAACGTTACAGGGAAAACTGTAACGATGCCACTGAGCTATCGCAACCTTTGCAACGTGTACTTAAAAACATTGTAAGTCTTTTTCCATACAAAGTTTTAATTTTTCAATATTACAAATATTCAATTGTTTCATGTTATTCGTGCGCATAGTAAATTTAACGTAAAGCTTCCTGCTTGAATCGTGTGTAACAAATCGGACAAATTGTATATTTGAAAAAATTATTACAATACAATTAATTAATTATTACAATTAATACAATGAAGATCTATTGTGTGACAAAATGATATTCCTCTAAAACTGAAAAATGTACCGAGACGAATGTTTGCTACTCTGGCAGTTTTCTGTGTACTATTCGTTACTTCTGTGAACGTTGTATGAAGAATACACTGCGTTAGATGAAAGATAATTATACATATTTCTTTCTTAATGTAATCTGCTCTTCATTATTAGTCTTTCAAATCATCTCATGTGCACGTTTCTTAAAATATGAGTGTTTTTCGCAAAAGTTTGAGTTATATAGTGACAATATATGTTTTCGAACACCACCAATACACATGCTGGAGATTTATTTCCAAGTGCAATCGTTTTAAATATTAAATTTTAAAATACGTTTTATTTAGAATTTTGTCTGAAATAAACAGTAGCTTTTGCGATTTTTCGAAAGAATTTTCTGGCATCAAGAACATTGTAATATTCAAAACACTACATAAGTGACCCGCCCAAGGACAATATCGTAGCGTATTTGGTTGGGTGGCTTCTTGGGCTGAAGATCTCGGGTTCAAATCCTAGCCTGCACTACTCATTTTTTATTCTGTACATTAGAGTATGTATCTGACAAATGACTTTGAAATCAGTTGTAGACGTGGAATTTTATATATCGTTTTGCTTTTCAATAATTATATATTTTTTTGTCTCTCAGCCGTGTCTCCGTCGTTTCCTTAAGGTTTATTAGAAGAATGAAGTGTTAGTAGTATAAAAGTTGTAAGTTATTACGTAACCGTTACCAATAAAACAAGAAAATAAGACCGGTTTTTTATTGTTTGTATTGGTAATCAGATGAATAGAAAGTGAATAACTGCGTCAATGGTAGGTGCTTTTCAATTAAATATTTTTGAGAATCGACTAATTACCAGCTGCACTGAAACCCTCATTTTCCGAAAGAAAGCTGTAACGGCTATTCAAGCCAGCAGTGTAATTTTTGTTATCCTAGCTGGGAAGCGATAACCGAGCAAGTGGCAACAGCTCAGGATTTGGCAACAGGGCATTGGACACAGGAGGCCTGTGGCCGCCGCTTGGCCCTTGAACACGAGGATGGTTTCTTCATTGTAGGGAAGAACGTGAGAGGGAATTATGTGAGCTTATTGCACTCGTCGGTCACAAATCAAGTGCGACCGCGCCATGTGTCTGCCTGAATTTTGACATTTGCAAACACGTTAGGAACGTATGTTAGCACGATGTTTAAAAAATCTGTTCCTCAATGCTTCTGTGAGAAATTGGTTGTATTTTGATCTGTACGAGAATTCGTAAACGTGTTTTAAATTAAAAATTTCACAAAACAACATGAATATCGTCATCCATTTTTAACATGAATAAAGTAATATATTTACCCAACAGAAACGTGAATTATGAAAAGAGAATATTAACAAAAGAATTGGGATCCCATAGACCAGACTTGTGTGCATCAATCAAATGTCCAGTAATGAAATTAGGTCGGACATTTAAGCGGTAAATATTCTTATATTTGGTGCCCTCCCTGGCTACTAATCTGGTCACCCTAGAGGCGCCACTAGATCATAGCTACCTTAAAACACTAAGAAAGAAAATTCATTCACGTCTTAAATTCCCTAATATTCACTGATCACATATGATCCCGTAGGTCATATGTGGTCAGTTATGGGATTGAAAATAGAAAATACAGTTTGTCTAATAAAAAAATATTTAACATGAGAGGTCTGAGAGACCGAAGTTTAATTGACCCTGCGACTACGGCAACGTTGCTGAAATCTATGTTGCAAAGACTAGAGACAATAATCAAAGCAAATGGAATTCATACCCAGTATTAAATAACGTAATATGTTTTGTTCAACAGGTGTGTACGAAGACTTTTTAAGCTTACAAAAACGGCCGTTTTATTTTGTTACCAAATATCAGAGAGTTGGTAACATTTTGAACTTTTGTAATATAAGTGAATAAGAAGAGTATTCTTAATTTCTAAACTTGATATCTTTATTCTTTCTAACATATCGTTCGTATTAGATTCGAAGAAGTTTCTGCTAGCGTTTTCTAGTTGTTCGCAAGGCCGTCCTTTGGCCTAAGCAACTGCCATGAGTCCCAACTTCAGACAGGGACATAGATAATTGAAATAAAATACAATAGGATCCCCAATAAATTTGTATTACACTCTTAAAGCCCATAAATATGTAAAGGCATTTTTTATCATTTTTACTGTTTAAATAGCTTCTTAAATATCGCAGGATTATTGATAAAAGTGATCAATTCCAAACATTTGTGGTTTTGGATAAAAGGCATTTACAGGTATCTAAACCTTTCAAAAATCAGTGTACTGTTTTCGATTTTCATAGTATTTATTGTATTGCTACATCTTCTATATTATCATCGTTTTTACATTAGTTTAATTTTTTGTTATTCAATTGGTCAATTTTCGCAAAAAAATTTGCAATTTTTTCAGTTGTGAGAAGACGCTAGAAAAATTCAAACTTTTGCAATTTTCGAAAATCCTGTTAACCGTGAAAATAGAACCTACGCCACTTTTATAAGTGTATTTTGCTCTGTTACTACAATAAATTTAAAGAAAAAAAATTGAGCAAAACTTTTGAGAAAATTTCGAGAATGTCCGTGGGGCTTGATCTAAAAACCCCCAAGTTTTAAAGAATGGTTTTCAAAATTTTAAAGCTTCAACTACAGATAGATAGACAGATGTTTCTTCAACTTGATAAAAATCCTACGCATGGTTTAAGCGCTAGTGGTGTTCACAGACGGACAGATCGCGGGCTCTTCGCTTGCAATTGAGTTTTCGGTATCAAGGACCAACAAAATAGGAATTCTGGCTACATCACATATTAGAGGACTTTTTTCTCTTAATTAAGCAACTGCATTTATCCACTTTTTCGTTATCAGGATCCGGCAATGAATTTTTTTCTGCCGAAAATCCACTGTTTTTTCGCGCAGCATTACATAACATTCTCTACATTACGTATATTACTCCGTATATACGTAGGTATGCAAGAATGTAAAAATGATATTTCATTAAAATCTGTCTCCTATTTATAATATACTCGTATAACTGTGTTCAGCATGCTCTTAATAATTCACTTCACCACAATAAGAGCATCAGTTAATCCCATACTGCAGTTAAGTGAATCATTTTTATCATCATATGTTTCTGCATCCCACGAAATTTGCTAACACTTGAAAATTAATAATTTGTATTACTGTTTCTTATATTAACTTCATATTATTACATAATAAGTTTGGCTAACTTAAGATAAAAAAATGCAAAAGAAATAAATAAAAAGCATATCTGACCCAGTTAACCAAACTGTCCTGTATATCAATACAAGTAACTGGAGTTATTTTCTGACGTTAACTATCCACTCCACACAATTTTGCGTAGTGTAACGATTATGGACAATGTACTGAAATTACATATTATAATGTTCTAACCAAAGTGCTAGCAGTACGTTTTTTCGAAATTTTGATTATTTAAAACTAATGGCGGCATGCATGGTAATAGTCTAGTTTTTTGATATTACAATTGTTTGGTGATGGAAACACCAGAATAACATTCGTAAAACAACTATTAATTTTAACTTACTTTCATTGAGCGAAATAACTTCTTTACCGTGCGATAAGTTAGAGCCCTGATGAGTCCCAACGAAAAAAGTACGTCTTAATCCACTTATCGAGTAGTTTATGCTAACAAATGAAGCTGAATAATCTTATCTTCTAAAATATTTTGATGTTTCGATAGCAGGAAAGTCGTCAAATGATGACATTAAGCGACAGTGTTGCGTAATATTCATTTTCCCACTTCCCAGGCAATATTCTGCGTCCGTTTATTTTCTGACTCCCAATTTACAATTAGAGATAGCGTACCTGCCCATCACCGTTCTGATAGACTGAAACATTTTCTTGAGAAACTTCAATAAAATATTTCAATAGTCTTTAATTTTTTGAAATTAATTTAATTGATTTAAATTACTTAATTAATTTAAGTTAATTCTGAATTAACTTTGTAATTGCAGAATTACATGAATTCAAACGGATTGGTAAGGCTGTATTAGTATTTTTTGATATTTTGCGATGAAATAAAAAAAATAGTTCACGCATTGGTAGTGATGTAAAAAACCGATAATAATATAAACTTATAAACCCGTTTTTATATATTTATATTATGAGACATGAGATTTGAAATTATACGTGCAATTTTTCTTCTTGCAGCCGTCGACGCTGTCGCTTTTGGGGAAAGTGGCCTTCGCAACTTTTCCCCTGTTCTCGCAAAAGTGCCGGCGCCGCGGAGGCAATCTTCCCCAAATGCGACAATGGCAACGGTTGCTAACAGGAAATCTCGTACATTTAGTTCAAAATCATATGTCTGAAAGTACAATTTTATACTCAATATACTATCAAAATCTTAACGTATGTTACATCAATGCATTCGTCTATTTATGATTATCTATTGCTAGTGAAAAAAATATACGGTTCCATTTAAAAAATTAAAGATAATTAATTTTTTGGAAAACTAAAAATATTTCGAATTATATCTCTACCGCACATTACTTCCCCCATGATTCCGCATTGTTAAGCGAAAACTGCATTTCGATATCAGGAACCGTTTAGATGTTATGAGGTGGCCCATAGTTGGTGGGACTCTGATTAATTCTATTCACAGAAAATTTTCATCGCGAATGTTTCTATTTTCCAATAAACAAGCGCTTTTTACAACAGTTATTATGTTTTATTTAATAAAAACCTCATGAAAACATTGTTCTCTTTTGTAATTAAGTTACCCACCTCCCAGGAATGTTTCCGCGCTCAAATTTCTTTCGTTGCCGATTTTGAGTGGCAGCACCCGCGAGGTATAAATAGGAACACGAATGCCCATGCGGGCAAAACTGACCGCCCTTGCTATAGATTTCACTAGGATATTATTTGATTGACAGTCACAACTATTACGATCGCGACATTTTACAATATTTTATTTTAGTCATAAATATTCCCTTCGAGATTCTGAAAATTATTTTCTGATGCTTGGGATATTGTCAGTCCACTCTTAATGCAGGTATTCTTCAGCTCACCGATCGCAATAAGACGTGACTTGAACCGCGAGTACTTGGAAAAAGCAATCTAGCTTAAATCAAGAATAACATTGGCATCAGTTAAACCGCATTCCTAAAATACATTAACAAAATTAAATAAGAAACAGAAAACTGATTAAAATGCAAACAAAATGAAAGACAAAAAAATTGAATTAAAACTATAATGATAATAGGACGCACTATTTGGTATCGCAATATTATAATAATTCATGAAGTCCGCAGAAAGTGTTCCAATCCCCAAAAAGTTTTGTCCACACTAGGAAACGAACTCGCTTAGGTGCAGAGAGTGGTTTCCATGTCCACGACACTATTATCTCCCTAAGAATCACAGCCCCTCCGACACAAAAAAAGTTGGACAGATTAACACATGCTCATGAACGAGAATGAAGTTTCTTTCGAACTTTACGTGAGGTCTCAGTAGGGGGAATATGCGGGTCCGGGACCAGGAAATGCGTCACTGATAAGCCTTATCTTATTTTATCTTATCAGTGACGTCACTTCCTGGTCCCGTACCCGCATATGTGTTGACACGTCAGAGGGCCTCGGGACCCGGAAATGCGTCACTGATAAGCCTTATCTTATCAGTGACGTCACTTCTCGGTCCCGTACCCGCCTATGGGCTGGATGACTTCAGAGGGCCTTGAGCGTACATGTGTTGTGGGGCCCCCGGAAGTGGCTTTATCTTATCAGCAGAGAAGTGAGGTCACTCCCTGGGGCCGATGAGTGTGTTGTGTGTGCGCGTGCCCTGGCGGCGAAATGCGGCGGTGAAGGTGGTGGTGGTGGTGGCGCGCTCTGTGAGCGTCGGGTGGAACTCGGTTTGTGCGTGGTGGTGGTGACTTTCAAAAACGGGAAGTCTGCGCGAGGTGGATTCGAACCGCCCGGAGTAGCGTTTCCTGTGAGGAAGGGGGGGGGGTGGCGCGCACGCTAGCACTGAGCTACCGCGACACGGCCGAGAAGAGCGTCTCTTGTGTGGGTTTTACGATACTCTCTCTCTCGCGCGCGTGACGTGGCGTGACGTAACGTGGCGTGGCGTGGCGTGGCGTGCGTGCGTGCGTGCGCTCATGCACACATATAATTACCATGAAGCGAAGCTGCTGCTGCGATGTTGTCACCTCTGTCGTCCACGACTGAATGAGAGAGACGCGCGTGCGCCTCCACCTCCCTTTATTTTTTTATTTTTTTGTGAACCCCCCTCCCCTCCGCGGTGACGTCACTATTTTGAAAAAAAATCCCCCCCCCCCTCGCTCTATGGATGGACTATGAAAGGGGGGGGAAATCCCAGCCTGGAGGTGACGGGATGATAAATAACAACAACAAAAAATGTGTATATATTTAAAGAATATATATATATATATATTTTGAAAAAAAATGATACAAATACTTTTTTAAATCTTCAGAAAAAATTATTGATTCCTTTTTTAATCTTCACACATATATATTTTGAAAAATACATGATATAAATAATTTTTTAAAAAATTAATTTACATTTGTTTTAAAAAATTATTGATTTCCTTTTTGATCTTCTCATCCACATATCCTTTTGTAGCCCCGTCGTCCGTTTTCAGTGGTGGCGCCACGTTGACAAGACGTTTTTTCATCACGTTGACGTTTCCCAGTTTGCTGCATCGGAGTTTTGGAATTTTTTCTAGCTGCGTCTTGATGCCTTTGATGTTGCGGTCGACGTACCCTTTGTTGACGGCATCTTTTTCTTCTATGGGAAGAGCCGTATTGGAAATGCGAAAGAGATCCGCGTTAAAGGGGCTGTCGTCTTTCCATTGGCGGAGACATTTGGATTGATTTTCGATCACGCATTTTAACGAATTTTGTATATCGATGTTCTCCTTCAATATTTTCTTATCATCTTGCACTGCGATTTCACGAGCGAGTTCGATTTGTGCATCCACGTACGCTTTGGTGGCAACGTAATCAGGTATATTGCAATATTCTATTCCTTCGTCTTCCGCCTCGACGTTGTCATCGTACTCCTCATCCTCTTCTTGCTGCCGCTCATCCTCCTCCTCCTCCTCCTCCTCTGCCGAGTCGTAGTAGACGTCTCCTTGCTGGGAAGTCATGCTGCAGACTGACGACCGCAAAGTGCGTTCACGTCGTTTTATACGTAAAAAAGAAAATGGTCGTCGCGGTCTCGTCGATAGAATGGTGGTGGTGGTGGTGGCGGTGGCGGTGATGGTGGTGACGCACAGTGCTGACTCGACCACGGTGACGATGCGCGTTTGTTGTGTTTTCTCCGGTTTTCTTTTCTTTTTTTTGTTGCGAGGGAGGGCGGTAACTTCGAGAGGTCGATTTGTTTTTTGTATGTGGTTGAGTGTGTTGCAAACTCATGCTGCTACTGCCGCCATTGTTTTCGAGATGAACCGGCATGTCTTCGCGTTGTTCTTTGCGTGTGCGACGGAGAGTGGGAAATTTGACGCAGTGTTGTTTTGTTTTCCTCTCTTCATCGCTGACATCGTACTCCTCCTCCGGGTCGTAGTAGTAGTAGGAGCATTCGCTTTGCCGACAGTTCATGATGCGACTATTGGGTGACGTCAGAAAAAATTTTTTTTATACACGATGTTCGAGATCCTCCATCTCTTCAATAAAACCGAAAAAAACATCGTCGCCATATTCATCTATACTGACACCCGCGTTTAAGGCGTCGCGTCGTATCGTTACATACAAATTCCACAGAACTCTAAATAGTTCGAAATCGTCCGCATAGCTACGCCTTCTTCTTCTTAACAAACAATTCAGACTATTTCTAAAATTTTCACGCGCAACTCGATGGATATTTATCTCTATCTCAACATTACGTTCAATCACCGCTAAAGGCGGGCGCACTTCCTCTACTTTCGTTTCTTTCTTTGTAACAAGACGTGTCGACACATCGGACACGTATTATACTTTTTCAACCACCGATCGATACATATTACATCGAACAAATGATTGCAACCTACCGTGCGTGCCCGTTGCGGTGGCAATTGTTCGAGGCAGATGCTACACGAGATATCGTCGACGTCATCGTCTTCCTTGTTCAGTACGATGTATGGAGGAGGCGGCGACGGCGGCGGCGGCGGCGGCCGACGTCACGTCCATGGGAGTCTTTTTTTTTCACGCGAGAGCGAAGCACACGAGAACAGCGGTGATGGCTATGATGTCTACAATAATAACAACAATTTGCAAGCAATCAATCCAATCCATTTACACTTAAAAACCGACACGCAGAGCTTCTTCTCGTTGACACCCTCCGCACTGCCACTGCGGTAGCGGCGGTCCGTCTATACGCGTGCGCCCCTTGTTATAATGTTTGAGGCAAGGGAGGAGTTTCAGAATGCGCGAATCTTTCTGTACGTGGTCCGGCAGACGGTGGAAGATTACAGGAAGGTCCTTCGGGGCCCAATATAGTAGAATGTCAATGGACAGCGATTGCAGTGATAGATCGTCGAGTCTTAGAAGAGAAAAACCATTGTCGACGAACCGTTGTACGGCCTGATTGATCTCAATCGGCCACCGCAGCTCCTCCTCCCTTTCAACCATCTGTTGCTGCTGATGATGTTCGCTTCTCGCTGGCTGCCGACCGACTGACACAACGCACACCCCGAGCTGCAAGTCTTATCGAACCGCCGTCGGGTGATGACTCACAGGAAGTCTTATCAGCCCGATAAGAGGTCCGGTCGCTCTGTCGTCAACCACTCGAAGAGCGCAAGGACGTATTGCGTTCCCAATGCTGCTCCCGCCACCGCTCCGTTCGGAAAGAAGCGGAAGATCGTGCGATTCACACACTCTTTTATAGGTGGACATCCTTCTGAAAACAAGTCCACGACTGGACGGTGTACGCACTGCCGCAACCACTTCGCTTTTTCTCTCCCTTTCACGAATATTTTTGTGACGCCGTCGAAGGCATGCTGAATGACCTCCTTATGAGTATCGTAGTTGTACATACCGCTATTCCATAAAGGACTGGCGGGGTGGAATTGCTCGATCCAGTTCCGCGTGCGATTATCTTTCTCATCGAGATCCTTGACCAGACAAGGCGGTCGAAACACATACGTCTGACATTTCCTTTCTTTGCCTTTTTCTTCACGCGAATTCGGAATTTTCAACACCGTCAGCAATTTGATGACGAATCGTCCCTTCATGTAGTAACCTTGAAGGTCGGCAATGGCGGTCTCCTCCGCACACCAAGAAACATGCGCCGACGGTGTCGTCATTGATGCTTCTTCTTCTTCTTCTTTTTTGCATACTACTTCTTCTAAAGCGATGTCTTTTTCGTTTGTTTCATCGTGAGCCGGCGCAAGAAATAAAGTCGTCACAAGGCTAGAATGACAAAGCCGGTCACGCAAATTATCCACGAAAGAAAACATAGAACTGAGAATATAATGTCTTCGGTAGTCATGCGTGTGGAGTAGTAGTAGTACACGCTTCGCTCTCCTCTGACTGACGGAGTCATAGGACGAAAGATTTGTTTTATATACCGGAAACGGCTTATCACATGAAGCGCTCCTTTTTTTTCTTTCTTACCCTTCAATATCTTTCGTGCACCCATGAATTGTGTCGAGAATCGAAACCGAGCCATTTCACGAGACGAAGCGGACCCTTTTTGCGTACGATCCGCTCGACGAGGTATTGATCTGGGTAGCGTGTACGCTGCAATTCCTCGGTGTAAAATCGACCCTCGATCGATTCACCTCGCATGTCATCGAGCGAATACGTCACGGGATTGGACAGATGGACGCGCGCGATTTTGAATAATTCAGTTCCCCATCGCGCTTCGTAGCCTTTCCGAAAGGGGGAGCTTTTGTACGTGCTCACCCGAACGACGTCACCGACTCGCAATCGATTCGACTTGAGGAGACGCGGGTCGAGCGTCTTCGCGTTGGCGTACACGGTCGTCATTAATTTGTCGTCTGTGACGTCTTTCGGTTTCATACCGATCGTCCTGTGTTTGGTGTTGTTGTAGTCTCGGAGGAGGGAGGGGAGCATGAGGGTCCAACGGCGCGTGCCCTCGGCGGAGAACCGTCTCCACATACGCTCTTTGAGTGTGCGATTAAATCGTTCGACGACGGCTGCCTTTACGTTCGAAAAGGTGGAATAATGATGAATACCGCGCTCTCGAAACCACTTGGCGAGCGTGCTGTTGTAAAATTCGGTGCCTCGGTCGGTTTGCAGGAAGCGGGGCACTCGTCGTCGACCGCCGCCGCCGCCGCCGCTCGACTTCACGATGCGATCGAAAGCCTTCGCCACTTCCGCACCCGTCTTTTTCTTTATCGCTTCCGCCCACGCGTACTTTGAATAGACGTCGATGACCGTCAAGATGTAGCGCATACCTCGATTGGTTTTTGAGTACGGTTGCATATCGACCAAGTCGGCCTGCCATAGGTCATCGAGTCCTTTCGTAATCACTCGCCGCCTCCCGTAACGACGTCGGGCCGGCGCGTGTAATTCCACGGCAAGACCTTGCCGGACAGATGACGTCATCACAAGGACCTCTAGACAATAATCCCAGCGTCACGCAGCTCGTCTTCTATTTCTACGATTTCACCGTCGAGCCCGTTGTTCCCGGCGGCCTTCGAAGCGTGCAAAAGACGTAGTCTTTCTACAAGCGTGTTCGGATCGCGCCAATATTTGTAGTCGGGCGCGGTCACGAATCGCAGACCACCCCCCTCTTCTTATTCTTATTCTTTTGAAGTCTTGCGCTTTGTCGTCTTTCCTGTCTGAAAAGAGGTGAGATGATATCGCGAAATTTATACGTCTGTGTTGAGTGAAACGGCAAATTTGATCTGTAATACTCTTTGTGTGCGGAACTTATTTCGAGAATTTGTCTGTATTTCAACTTATCGTCTTCCGTAATCGCATGGAGGTTAGGTTCTGCATCAAAAAGTAGTTCGAGAAGACCGGGCTCTGGATAGAACTTGTGTCCCTGCACGTAGAAGGAACCGTCTTCCGGTTGAAGTTCGATTAAACTGTTACCGATGTGAGGTCGGTTTCCAATATAGTACGGACCGTAAACGTCATCTGTCATCCCGACTTTGGAATGATCTAAATATTGTTTCAACAGAGCGTAATTTTGGGAGGCGATTGTGTTTTCTCTTTCAGACTCTGCGATAGTGCTGAGTGAGTCATGAAATTCATCGCTTTCTTCTTCTTCATCTTCTTCCGACTTGACGAGGTCCTCCTTTACTCGAACGTGAGGTAAGAACGATTTTTTAAACTTTTTTTTTGTTTCCCCTTCCGTTTTTCTCTCGCCTTGGTGAAGCGCTTTTGAGACGGGAGTCGTGAGATAGGTATCGAGTAATCTATTACGTGCCGTTTCGGATTCTTGCAAGGTGTCCATTTTCTTGCGAACGTTTTCGCGCGCCTTCTCCACTTCACGTTTCAACCTTTCCTCCGGTGTTTCGGGTCGAAGAGGAGCCGGGGGTGGGGAGCGGTGACGGTGACGTGGTGACTTGTCGCGCACTCTCTTTTTCGTTTTCTCAAGCTCGCTCAGGGTCTTCAAATCTCTTTTTTCTCTTCTTTGTGTTTCCCTCTTTACCGCCGTTTTTTTTCTCTCTTTTTTTTTGTCTTCAAGCGACCCCCGAGTTTGGATTTGAGTTTCATCACACCCGCAACACCGAGCGCCGCAGCTCTTTCACCGAAACTCGCGTCTCTGGACTTGACTCGCTCCCATGCCGCCTTGGCGAGCGGTTCGTCCGCTCTTTTGCGTTCTTCACCCCCTCGGTCGTTGTGGTAGGCGATATCGTGTTCCATACACGCTTTGTCCAACGGATTGATGCCCCGGTCGCCTCTTTGTAGTCTTCTAGTGAGTTTCGTTCCGGGTCCGCAGAACTGATAACCACCGGGAATGTGAAGTTCGAAGGGAAGCTTATCGATCGCCTGATTGAGGATCCGACCTATAAATCCGCTACCTCGATAGCGATGAGGTCGTCGCCGCCGCCGCCGCGTTTCCGCGAAATACGAAGAATGTTGTCGCACGTACACCATCTCGTGAGAGAGTGAAGAGCGTCTCGGATAGAAAAGATGTTTTATAGGAATTGATCGAAACCCGATCGGTAGCGCCCCTTATTGAGCGGACTCGGTTTGCAGATCATCACAAAAGCAAAAGGCTTGGAGCTCCACACTTCGGAGCACTTTGCTTTAAGGCTAAATGCACCGAAAAATACTTATAGGAAAAATCAATAGATCGCAGCACTATCACACGGAATTTACTAGATCGATAACGTCTGAACAAATTGTCCGATTTTCGATCTGTAAACGGCGTTGGACTCCTTTTTAAAATAGAATTCACGCTACGATGCCGTTTTTTCAAAAAAATATTTCCCCAAAAAAATTTAATATGATTTCTCATAGTTCCGGGAAGAAATTAAAAAATGTGGGCTTATAGCGCGATGACGACTTGTTTCCTGAATCCAACGCCGTGTCAATCATGCAAATCGGATGAATAGGAGCGGCGTAAAGTGAAATTTCGGAAAAAGTACCTGATCCCCTCAGTTGCGTCACCCGAACCTCGACGCGGCCGAACGGTCAAACCCGGCGGCCTGCGGCCTGGGGCCCGGTGCCTAGAGTAACAACCTGCTCCATGGTTTCACAATGGGCCAACTGAATCAGACCTGTAGAGATATTTCAAGATTTTCACCGTGAAATATAAAGATGGAGTCTCACAATTGTTATAAATCTTGGAAACTCAGTCATCGAAGTGAAGATTCAAAGGATTATATATTACGAGTATATACACTTTACCTTCGATTCCTCTCCATTGGCGTGATTATTATTATTATTAATAATAATAATAATAAAGTCCTAATGTTTCGTTCTTTTCAAGTAATATACTTCTCTGTTAAGAGAGCAAAGGATAAAAGTCAGAGAACTCAACAGGGTATTCCAGCGTAGACCAAGACAAGATAAACAAAAGTTTCTTCAAGAAATATAGCACGTCATACGCAGTTTTTAAGTTTTTTACGTTAAATAAATAAATAAAAAAGAAAAATGCAAAGAAGTGGAAGAACATAACAACAAAAGGAGACCTAAAGAAATGTTCCGGGTCATTCGAAATATGACCAGGGAGTGTAAACTGGCAATGAGGAATAGGCAGGGACCGAAAAGGTATTAAATACCGGTATTTTACATACCTTTTTCAAATACCTGTTTTTTTGTACCGGTGAAATACCTCTATAGGACGTCTATAACGGTATGGACGTCCATAAAGGTTATAAGGGTATTATACCTGTATTTTCAATGAAAAACAATAGCTTACCGTTCATAAATGTCGACTAAATAAGTTCTTTTAGTTAATATATCACAAAATGTTTATTAAACTAATATAGTTTTATAATTGTTATTTATTGTTTGAATGACTATTTTGTTCATATATAATACTCGGTTACTAATAATTAATGAAACGCGAATGATTCCACTAATTCTTGTATAGTAAATATAATCTCCACTTCGTCACTGCACAATGTTCTCGCCCACTGAAAACTGCTCACCGCCCTCTTCCTACGCTTGGGCATATCGAATTGCCCTAGTGTAGCACGCAGCCCGCCGAAGAACGCGGCGAGATGTCTGCAGAGGTCAGAAAAGTCACGCTATCAGAACAGCAGTGTGCCAGAGGTGCAACCCTGCTTCCAGCTCAGAAGGGTGACTACACTTGAGCGCGTGCCCTGGCGGCGCAGGGCTTGGATAGAAAGGAGCGCGAAATGAGCAGCAAACATTCAAAACGTGACATGTCCACTTTACTCCTTTTCGAGAAAACGCAAAAATGTTATGTCATCAAAATTATGCAGATGTTTTATTTGTTCTTAATTCTGAATTATGTAATAATGATAGCTAAATATATTATTAATATAAAATTTAAATATTCTATGAACTTTCATTTAAAGAAAACATTTATGTCAACTGGTAAAAAAGGAAGCCTGAACATCAACGGAGAAGTGATATACATGGCAGGTGAAGTTAAATACTTATGAATTACAATAACAAATTCTGGATACTGTACAGAAAAACTAAAGAGAGGAATAATTTTAGAAAAAGCAGCGGAAAGAAAACTACACAAATTCATAAAATATGCAGGCATGTCAAGTGATTGATTTCTAAAATTTTAGGTCCCGGAACGCGCTCAAAATGATTTATTAATTTAATAGAAATAATTATATATTTATAATATAATCTAATAATTATCAGCGAGATAGAGGAACGCTTTTCCGTCGTGTTCCGTCAGAAATCAAGCCTTGCGTAAGACCAAAATCTAAATAATCGAGAAAATGGTATTTCTAATCCTGTTGTGTGGGTGTAAACGCTGAACATTAAGATGGGCCAAAAAAAGGAAGATGCGTTTGAAGTATGGACACGGAAGAAAATATTAAACATACAATGGAAGGGCAAGAAGATAAATGCCGAAATTTTGAAAAGAAAACAGAACTTTCTCTAAAAATCAAAGCCAAAAAATGGAAAATAAAATATTTTGGACATACTATGAGTCGAACAAAATCTCTAGAAAAGGATATTATGCTTGGAATGATAGAATGAAGCGGAAGAAAAGGGTGTAAGTGGCACAATTGAATAACTAATACACAATATCACAAACAAAAGGAAAAAGGCAGTTCGAGTCCGAGTGAGCAATGAACAAATTGCTAGCATCCTATTGCTGTGTATATCCAGATAGGTCTAACAAGGGATGGCTTGCGATCTATGTTCTAGTACTATTTCTCTGCGCGTTCAGACCCCGCGAAGAATTGGGACCTGCAGATGAAAGGAGAGATGCTCACAGCCGCTGCTTGACCGGGATTGGAGCCGACAAATAGACATCATCGCACTGAACAGTGTGTTTGATACCCGCAGTCTTTCATGCGTACATTCTGCCAATATAAAGGAAGAACTCGCTGAATTATCGGCGCGTCCCCTCCCAGTTTCGGATAGCAAGAAAAGCGAAAGAGTGATGCTCAAGTAATACAAATGCAAATATCAATGTTCAAAATTAAAACATCTTTCAAAAACCTTGTTTAGAAACATCGATCAAGTTCGTGCGGAAGATAATTTGTTTTGACAGTGACCGTAATTGTTAATTGATAATTACGATTTAGACAAAACGGCAAAAGAAAGTAAAAAGAATAATAGTGAAACTAAGCCTGAAAACTATCGCCCAGGGTCATCTTATGGAGTCACAACTTCCTCAAATGGGTACAGAAAGGTGGGCGAGAGACCTTACACCTAGAGTGCTTGCGTTGGCCGCCTCTCTGCGTACGGTAGGACATACGTAGGAAATGCCAGAAAAATTGGGTCATTTCTTGGGCTGAAGATAGTCTCGCTTTATTCGAACACATGTATTGACAGTGGTATAATGCAATATTATTTCATATTTTAACTTTTTTATAAAATTGTGATTATCGGTTCTTTTCATTCACAACAACTCATCAAGCACATCGATAATAAACATCAGGTTTTATAAATGTTTCATTTTTTACGAAATATGTTCATGTGTCTATACAAAATCTATGTTTTGAAAATATCAACATCAATGTTGCATCCCTATTCTCGACACCTAGATGAGAATCGCCGATTTAATACGTTTGCATTCTGATTCCCTAACATGAGGTTTATCAGTGACTGGTATGCTACGTTTTACTAGTAGTATATACATCTTATAAATTGAATTGCTACCCGATTAAATGTTACTGATAAGCGTGTACGATGTTCAGAAAAATGGTATCTTCATGTAGAAATGTAAAAGTTGCCGAACTGTATAACAAAACATAATTTTTCCCCCTCATAGACGAATATTCCTCTTCTAGTGTGGTGTTCCTGTCTAAGGGTTAAAGTTGTATTGCTTTCATGAGAATTTAATGCATTAAAAAATGCATATATATGTCACAATACAATGATTTACACTACATCCTTTTATGTTATCATTTACGTAGTTTGTATCAAAATGACGCGCCGGGAATTACTTATTCAAATCTTCAAGTTTATACAAATATAACAGAATCATTTTATATCAATCTTACTAAATCTTACTAAATCTTACTAAATCTTACTAAATAAGCTGGGACATGTCACGATTCTTAATATTAGATTTTAATGTTTGTTACAGTGTTGGATTCAGGATGCATCTCCCCTGCGCGCTATTTTACCACTTCTTCAATTTTGTCCGAAAGCACGAAAACAGTTTTAAAATTTTACTTGGGAAAACAGATTTATCAGGTGAAGTCTATCAAGGAGACAAACGCCGTTTTGAGATCAAAAATCGAGTCGCAGGATAAAAGGGCTCGTGCGTAATTTCGGCTCATTCTTTCTGGTAGTGGAATGATAACGGAAGATCTTAGAAGTAAAATGTATGTAAAATAAGATGTTAGGCCATGGAATATTGGTGATATCTACACAATTAGTTCAATTTTCTTTTTGAAATCAGTTTCCAAATCGGAATTGATATTTTGAGTAGTGCCTCAAATAACTTTTTGGTGGTATGAAGACGGAAATATGTGAACAAGATATATAGTTGTATACGACTATTACAAATGATGTGGGACCGTTTGGTTGTGTTACAGCATCACTAGTTTGATAAGTAGAGAAAAATATATTGAGACTGAATGGGACGAAAGCTTAAACTGACTGCCCAGCTTGCCTGTCTGAAAGTTCGGCCTCCCGCGCCACTGGCCGCTGGGTTTGGCCGTTCGGCCGCGTCGAGGGAGGGCCCAGAAGGGGTGGGGTGAAGCAAGTGGAGCGGGAAGGGGGAGGGGTATCAGGTATTTTTTTCCGAAATTTCACTTTACGCCGCTCCTATTCAACCGATTTGCATGATTGACACGGCGTTGGATTCAGGAAGCACGTCGTCATCGCGCTATAAGCCCACATTTTTTAATTTCTTCCCGGAACTATGAGAAATCATTTAAAATTTATTTTTGGAAATATTTTTTGAAAAAATGGCATCGTAGCGTGAATTCTATTTTAAAAAGGAGTCCAACGCCGTTTACAGATCGAAAATCGGACAATTTGTTAACACGTTATCGGTCTAGTAAATTTTGCTTATTTTGGTGCTGCCACGTGGTGGTGACAAATTGAACTAGTGTCGGTACATTTAGCCTTAAAGTCGTTGAAAGAGCTATAATCGTTTCCGACATGTTCCTTGTAGATGTACTCTAGATTGTTATCGTCTTGCCGGAAGATGATTATATTCGCGTTATCTCGAATCAATTGCTTGGGAATTTTCGTGTACGTCTGACATAGACAGAGCACGTCCGTGTGTTTGTGTCTTCCAGCGGCAAAGTAATGTTTAATGTTATCTTGTTTCTCCGTGGCGATGTCGTCGAAGATGAAAACGCTGTCGGGAAGCGCCTCGGCGGGCGGCACGATGTTGTCGTGTTGTGAAAACGAATGAAAAGGAACGAGTCCGTCGCAGACTCGCTTCAAGTACGTATACATGGGCTGCTCTTCGGTGGTAGAGTACAAATAGACGTTGAGGAAGGCCAGCCCAAACTTCCCGGTAAGGAGGGAGACGACAGCGTTCGTCTTTCCGCATCCGGAAGGTCCAACGATAAGAGCGCGCACACTATCAGGGAAAAGAGGACCGTGTCGACTCTTTTTTCCCTCCCCCTCCCCTCTTGCACTCCATAAGGCTGTCACGTTCACGACGGGCAGTTTCGGTTGGTCCATTGTGTTACGATTCTCGAGAGAGACTGCTTGTATGATGCGAGTATCAAAAAGATTTATATCTATATATTTTTTGGAGGGGGAATGAGGGAGGGAATCCTACTTGGTACACACATACAAAGGAAAATAAAAACAAATTTTTCAAAAAAAATTTTATTTATTTATTTATTTCAAATTACACACCCATCTCATATGTGATGTTGTCGACTTCTTCTTCTGCGGCTAAAGATGAGGAAGAAGAAGAAAGCATCGAAGCGATTGATATCTCGATAGCCTTCGTCAACCATTCCGCTGCGTTGCGTGCACATTCTTTGACATCCAATTGGGAAAATGTGAGACCACAACACGTGATAGTGTCCGGAGTTGTTGACCTTTCTTTCCCGTCCGTTTCTTCTTCTTTCTCCTCCTCCTCCTCCTTATCGTTTCTCTGTCGGCGTCGTGAAGATTTCTTTTGTAGTTTTCTTTCCTTTCGCAGTCTTTTCATCTTCTTCTTCTTATTCTTTGTTTTTAATGCGCAATGAATGTTACACGGGTGTGTACACACATCCTGCGAAGGTGGTGCTGGTGGTGGTGGTATTGGTGCTGATGACGGGTCATCTGGCTCAGCTGAAGAAGCGGAACCGGCTTCCGGCAGATCCTCGTCCATCATCTCTCTCTCTCCCAACGTGCGGCTACAAAGTAAAGAGACGAAATGACACTGGTGGACGAACGACGCAACTTTTTATACTTTTTTTTCTCACACGTTTTTCCTCGCGACAAAGTCATCTATCGGCACGTATTGCATTTCCGTTTTATAGATAATGAGATAATACGCGGAGGTTTTGTTCGGCATGTTTGTTTGTGTTTCCCACGTGATCTTAATGTCGGTTTGCGAAGGAACCATGGCAGACGATCTAGCGGAGACGTCCCAGCAAATAAAAGGGCAAGTTGAAAGAAAGTCCATTGTAATAGCCGAAGTGGGATGACGATTGTAGTAACTTTCTTCCATGTTTTTTATCATTTCAAAGAGATACGGATACCATTTTTGGTTTTTATAATAAGATACTTTACATAAAAGATCGGAATAAGGGTAAAACTCATCGTTGAGATACAGTTTTGCCCTTACAATATTGCAACCGTCGAACTCGCTCGCGTCCTTTTTATAATCGTCATCCCTGTCCGTTTGCATAGCAAAGATGACGTACAGGGGATGATCTTCCTTCGGGACGGTTTTCACCGACCACTGAAAAGGTCCCTTCCCCCCTGCCGTGATCGAAGGCAATTCCTGAAGTTCCCATCGTCTGAATTGAATGGGAATGGGCCGCCTGCTGTCCAATACCCTAGTCACGGCGAGGGAGGCGGCGTCGCTGAGCGTGAGATGAGGCATTCTCCAAACGACATCGAGGATATTAAACGCCGCTGCATCTGCCGTTTCTGCTTTTGTAAAGAGACAATTTTTGTCTTTGCGACCGCGAATCAGCACGAGGTCGTGCTTAACACCGGTCATGACGCGATTGTGGTCCTCGAAAAAACCCATCCACAATTTCAAAGGTATGATCGCGTAAAACCTTCCGTCCGGCTCGCAGAAGGCGCGTTTGTTGTTGCAAACATCACCGTTGTACAAATTCACCTCCTCGGTCCATCCCGCACACCCCAATTCTCTTCTTTCCGCCGGAGACAGCAAAGGAAGATTCTTCAAGGTGGTCGTGATCCCGGGATTTTTCACTACATCGACGATGACGTTGTTGATTTCGTAACGAATTTCGCTAAAGAGAAAAGCGAAGCCGTTGTTCACCAATTCGGTGTTGGGGCGATCCGTGGTGCCGTCCTTGTCTTCGGAACCTCGGAGGACGAGAGAACTGGCGGACGGTAGAAGAACGGCGTCCTTATTCGCGATAGTAATACGTATTTCATCGTTATTATTAAACGATCTGATATAGGGCAAGTGATCGTGAACAGCGATGCCGGTGATGTGATGTTTCAGATTCTCTCTATGAAGAATGTCTATGGCATGTTCGTCGATAAATTCCGTATTTGAATGTTTCACTTTCATTCTCTTTGTCGTCATCTTCTTCTTCTTCCTTTGGTGAGAAGACTATAACCTAAACCTCGTAAGATTTCTCGGCTGGACCGTGTTAACGTGGCGAGCGGACAAAGCACTCTGTGTCGCGGACGAGGAACGACCTCCAATTTATAGTGTTTCATTTCTTCTCAATCAAATCAATTCAGCAGTCTAGGACGGACGAGCAGATTGCACGTCAACGGCGTTTCCGGATGCAACGGAATCAGTTGACCGTCCGCGTTCTCTAAACGAATCGAAATCTCGTCGATCCAATGGCGCGTGACGCGATGAAATATCTTTTCCGACGGTCTCTCTTCGAGGATGGCGGCTGGTAAGTCGTTGATGTGAAACTGGTGAAGCACGTGGGCCTTCCGATTGTTTATATACCCGCTTTCGATCACGTTACACGTCACGAACACTTCAAAGTCTTTCACGATCGCCGGCGCTTGATCGGACATCGCGTACTCTCCCCGAGCTGTAGGTGGAACGTTCTTTTTAAATCCTAAAAGTTGACCGATGGATTTATCACCCTCGAAGTCGAGTCTGAAAGAAGTGCTAACGGCGACTTTGTTCGTGTGCGGGTCCGCTTTCAAGTCGCAATAATGCGTCTTCATCGCAAATCCTTCGGGAAATTGTTTTTTGAGGACGTCGTAAATGTGTCGATTGATATCTTCTAACGTATACGTGCCCGGCGGTACGCTTATCATATGTGTTGTTTCTGCCCCTGGAAACGTGTAGTAAAACCGGTTGTTTTCTTCTTTCACGTTTTGGACGTGGTGCGCGGTGTTAAGATGCACCAACGCGATCTCGTGAATGTCGGTGGAGAGGTCGATGGCAGGCGCGAACTTGGCCGTCACTTCCGGTCCTCGTCCGATAAGCGTGTAGGTGTGCATGATGTCAGCGTCTCTCGTAAAATGAACCCCTCCTACCGATGAGTCTTCCTTTTTTTTCTTTCCCTCTCCCCCCTCCCCCATTTCGTGAAAGAGAAATTGCAAACACAACTTGCCGCAGTTGTTCGTGTTGTATTTTTGCACTCGACGCGTGTTGTAGGTCACGTGGTGTCCGCGAGCGTATCGAAGAAATTCGGGAGGGGGCGGAAGTCCGAAGGAATCGAAATAACGCACCGTTCGGCCACGTTTCGCGTACGCGACGAAATGAGTACCGTCGCCGCTGGCGTCGTCGATGTTGACGACGCCGCACTCACGCTCCGACGCCGCCATTGTTCTTTTTTTAGGCAACGCATCACGCGTAAACACGCCACGAAAATAAGGAATGTTCAAAATCTTCTTTGCAAAACGTGTCATTTCCTCGTGCGTGAGCGCTCGACGCGGTACTCCGCTCATTGGTTTTTTCGAGACGACCCCCTCCTCCTTCCCTCCCCTTCGTCTTCTTGGTCGTTCGAAGCATTTTCGCGGCCCGTAGCAACACGCCCGATCCTTTTTTGACTTCCATGACCTTGTTATGACGCATCATTTCCGCTAATTCTTGGTTTTTGCTTTTGGCGTTTTTCACAGCGTTCGCGATAGCGGCAGCGCCGCCTGCGACATTACCGACCGCGCCCAGGCCGCTTAGAATCGCGGGGAGTAAAGGGAGGAGGGCTGGCAGAAACCCGCCTCTCTTACTCTTCCTTCCTTGACACGCAGCTTTCTTCCTCCTCCTCCCCCTCCTCCCTCGCGATATTCCGCGGCTCATCGCGGCGGGGAGCCGGGCGCGGGGGTTGATAACAGCACCCGCCGGTGAATACTCGTCCGTGTCAACGCTCCTCACCCCTGCTCTTCGTGCGCCTTCTCTCCTCTGCGGTGGTAGTGGTAACTTCCTACAATCTCTCGTCGTTGTCGTTCTACACACTGTGCGAACCATGACAGTACTAATACACGAGCGCAAGTGTCGAAATATATATACCTTTTTTTTTCTTCCTACAATATCCCCTTCGATTTCAATTTTTGTTCTATTTTTAATTCAATCTCGTTTTTAGTTAATTCTTTTTGCGCGTGAAAAACAGACTCCGTGTATTTTTTCGCCTTCGCCAGCGTGTCGTCTATCTCTTTTGTGATAAGCTCTTTCTGCACGCGAAAAATATTCTCCGAGTGTTTCTTCGCAGCCGCCAGCGTGCCGTCCAATTGATCCTTAATCACTACGTCCGAGCCGGCGGTGCCAGGGCCTACTTTGCGAATAAGCCTGCCGTGAAAATTGTAGTTACCGGACGAACCGACTTGCGGTAACGTGTCCAAAAGCCTGGGAGGAATTTTGCTTTCGTGCGCGGTCACGAGCGCGATGCATTCGCTCAGTGCGAACGCCTTTAGGTCTTTTCCCTGTTGTTCGACACGCGCAGAGAGCTTCTTCTCGAGGGCATTGAGTTCGATTTTACTTGTTTTTTTCAAGCTTTCCGCAAGCTTCTTCTCGAGCTCATCGAAAGTATCGCTTTTTCTTTTTACCGCAGTTTCCGCAGACTCATCATCATCATCTCTCCTCCTTGTGCGCTTACGTGCAACACTGTCGACTTGTTCATCGACGTAACGCTTCGTGACGGCGTGACGTGACCGAACCGCGTGTCCGAAGACATCCATCACATTGATGCGACTGACAGATTTGTTTTCTAAATCCGGATATTTATATTTAAAAACAATTTCGAAAACCAAAGGGGCGTTTCGACCCACTGTGTACTGTTTTTCTCAAAGCGGAAAGAGAGTCGTGTTGCAAAGCGATCGAAGTATTTTTTTTAAAAAACAAATTTCGACCGCCAAAGCGGTGTTTCGACCCACTGTGCCCCTTCGCGCCATACATCCATCACATTGTTGCGACTGACAGATTTGTTTTCTAAATCCGGATATTTATTTTTAAAAAACAATTTCGAAAGCCAAAGGGGCGTTTCGACCCACTGTGTACTGTTTTTCGCAAAGCGGAAAGAGAGTCGCGTTGCGACGCAAAGTATTTAAAAAAAAATTCGACCGCCAAAGCGGTGTTTCGACCTACTGTGCACCCTCGCGCCATCTCGTTCCGGAAAAGTCGATCGAGTGTTTCGGTCTACTGTGATGGAGTCCGCGCGCACGCGCGCCCTCTAGCACCAACACGGAAGACTGAAACAAAACAAAAAAAAATACTCGCGGTGAAGTGCACGCGCGCGCCCTCTCTTAGCAAACGTGTGAGTTTGCGCAACGTGTTTTTACTCGAAGCCCATGTTAAAATTATAGAGTGCTGGAATTGTGCACATTTCGAGGCGAAGTCTCACCAAGGGGGAGATTGCCTCCTATCGGACTGATATGATAGTAGGTCGAGCCGCTGCGCATGGGGGCCACACCACCCACCCACCCACCAGACGCTCGCGCCAGCCCGCCCGGATGGGTGTGAGTGTTGATTACATGCGGGCGCGCATCGCAATCTACTTTTTTACAGCACTAAAAGTCAGTCGTGTTCATACTCGATTGAAAGTCGGACGTATTCCATTATGGCGCAGGCGCAATTCAACGAATTCAATTTCCTAAATTGTCAAGGAATAAACGACGCGCGCTACCTGCCCGTCGACCATTACGGCCGCAGCGTAATTCATTACGCTGCGGCCTTCAATGACGTAGAAGGTATAATTTTCTGCTTAAATCGGGGCGAACATATCGATCGCTTCGATCTGTACAATAGAACACCGCTTCACTACGCATACTCATCTGATGCAGCAACAGCCTACACATTTCTGATCTACGCCGGCGCAGATCAGAATGTAATGGACGTGATGGGCTACCACCCGAGAGACCTTTTGCACCGGGATAATATCTGGTGCACATGTACTCCAACCTGCGAGCTGTGTATTCGTGTGCCGCGGCATTGCATTGTCGACGTGCCCCTGACTATTTTCGCGACAAGTGGCTTCACCACAAGCGATTATCACGGGGTACCGTTGGCAGAGCCGCAGTCGCAGCCGCAGCCGGAACCGCAGCCGCAGCCGCAGCCGGAGCCGGAGCCAGAGCCGCAGCCGCAGCCGCAGCCGCAGCCGCAGCCGGAGCCGGAGCCAGAGCCGCAGCCGCAGCCGCAGCCGGAACCGCAGCCGCAGGTGGCAGAAGAGCCGCCGCCGCCGACGCCGCCGCCATGTAGTAGCACCGCTACTACGGTGGCGGCATCACCATCACCACCACCACCACCACCACCACCACCACCGGCGGCGCGACTTATACGGTTGCGGCAATCGGTAATTGTGAATCTTGACGGTCATCGACGTCTATTCAAAGTACGCGTGGGCGGAAGCGATAAAGAAAAAGACGGGTGCGGAAGTGGCGAAGGCTTTCGATCGCATCGTGAAGTCGAGCGGCGGCGGCGGCGGCAGTCGACGACGAGTGCCCCGCTTCCTGCAAACCGACCGAGGCACCGAATTTTACAACAGCACGCTCGCCAAGTGGTTTCGAGAGCGCGGTATTCATCATTATTCCACCTTTTCGAACGTAAAGGCAGCCGTCGTCGAACGATTTAATCGCACACTCAAAGAGCGTATGTGGAGACGGTTCTCCGCCGAGGGCACGCGCCGTTGGACCCTCATGCTCCCCTCCCTCCTCCGAGACTACAACAACACCAAACACAGGACGATCGGTATGAAACCGAAAGACGTCACAGACGACAAATTAATGACGACCGTGTACGCCAACGCGAAGACGCTCGACCCGCGTCTCCTCAAGTCGAATCGATTGCGAGTCGGTGACGTCGTTCGGGTGAGCACGTACAAAAGCTCCCCCTTTCGGAAAGGCTACGAAGCGCGATGGGGAACCGAACTATTCAAAATCGCGCGCGTCCATCTGTCCAATCCCGTGACGTATTCGCTCGATGACATGCGAGGTGAATCGATCGAGGGTCGATTTTACACCGAGGAATTGCAGCGTACATGCTACCCAGATCAATACCTCGTCGAGCGGATCGTACGCAAAAAGGGTCCGCTTCGTCTCGTGAAATGGCTCGGTTTCGATTCTCGACACAATTCATGGGTGCACGAAAGAGATATTGAAGGGTAAGAAAGAAAAAAAAAAGGAGCGCTTCATGTGATAAGCCGTTTCCGGTATATAAAACAAATCTTTCGTCCTATGACTTCGTCAGTCAGAGGAGAGCGAAGCGTGTACTACTACTACTCCACACGCATGACTACAGAAGACATTATATTCTCAGTTCTATGTTTTCTTTCGTGGATAATTTGCGTGACCGGCTTTGTCATTCTAGCCTTGTGACTTTATTTCTTGCGCCGGCTCACGATGAAACAAACGAAAAAGACATCGCTTTAGAAGAAGTAGTATGCAAAAAAGAAGAAGAAGCATCAATGACGACACCGTCGGCGCATGTTTCTTGGTGTGCGGAGGAGACCGCCATTGCCGACCTACAAGGTTACTACATGAAGGGACGATTCGTCATCAAATTGCTGACGGTGTTGAAAATTCCGAATTCACGTGAAGAAAAAGGCAAAGAAAGGAAATGTCAGACGTATGTGTTTCGACCGCCTTGTCTGGTCAAGGATCTCGATGAGAAAGATAATCGCACGCGGAACTGGATCGAGCAATTCCACCCCGCCAGTCCTTTATGGAATAGCGGTATGTACAACTACGATACTCATAAGGAGGTCATTCAGCATGCCTTCGACGGCGTCACAAAAATATTCGTGAAAGGGGGAGAAAAAGCGAAGTGGTTGCGGCAGTGCGTACACCGTCCAGTCGTGGACTTGTTTTCAGAAGGATGTCCACCTATAAAAGAGTGTGTGAATCGCACGATCTTCCGCTTCTTTCCGAACGGAGCGGTGGCGGGAGCAGCATTGGGAACGCAATACGTCCTTGCGCTCTTCGAGTGGTTGACGACAGAGCGACCGGACCTCTTATCGGGCTGATAAGACTTCCTGTGAATCATCACCCGACGGCTGTTCGAACCGGAACTCTTATCGGACCGATAAGACTTCCTGTGAGTCATCACCCGACGGCGGTTCGATAAGACTTGCAGCTCGGGGTGTGCGGTGTGTCAGTCGGTCGGCAGCCAGCGAGAAGCGAACATCATCAGCAGCAACAGATGGTTGAAAGGGAGGAGGAGCTGCGGTGGCCGATTGAGATCAATCAGGCCGTACAACGGTTCGTCGACAATGGTTTTTCTCTTCTAAGACTCGACGATCTATCACTGCAATCGCTGTCCATTGACATTCTACTATATTGGGCCCCGAAGGACCTTCCTGTAATCTTCCACCGTCTGCCGGACCACGTACAGAAAGATTCGCGCATTCTGAAACTCCTCCCTTGCCTCAAACATTATAACAAGGGGCGCACGCGTATAGACGGACCGCCGCCACCGCAGTGGCAGTGCGGAGGGTGTCAACGAGAAGAAGCTCTGCGTGTCGGTTTTTAAGTGTAAATGGATTGGATTGATTGCTTGCAAATTGTTGTTATTATTGTAGACATCATAGCCATCACCGCTGTTCTCGTGTGCTTCGCTCTCGCGTGAAAAAAAAAGACTCCCATGGACGTGACGTCGGCGCCGCCGCCGCCGCCGCCGCCGTCGCCGCCTCCTCCATACATCGTACTGAACAAGGAAGACGATGACGTCGACGATATCTCGTGTAGCATCTGCCTCGAACAATTGCAACCGCAACGGGCACGCACGGTAGGTTGCAATCATTTGTTCGATGTAATATGTATCGATCGGTGGTTGAAAAAGTATAATACGTGTCCGATGTGTCGACACGTCTTGTTACAAAAAAAGAAACGAAAGTAGAGGAAGTGCGCCCGCCTTTAGCGGTGATTGAACGTAATGTTGAGATAGAGATAAATATCCATCGAGTTGCGCGTGAAAATTTTAGAAATAGTCTGAATTGTTTGTTAAGAAGAAGAAGACGTAGCTATGCGGACGATTTCGAACTATTTAGAGTTCTGTGGAATTTGTATGTAACGATACGACGCGACGCCTTAAACGTGGGTGTCAGTATAGATGAATATGGCGACGATGTTTTTTTTCGGTTTTATTGAAGAGATGGAGGATCTCGAACATCGTGTATAAAAAAAATTTTCTCTGACGTCACCCAATAGTCGCATCATCAACTGTCGGCAAAGCGAATGCTCCTACTACTACTACGACCCGGAGGAGTACGATGTCAGCGATGAAGAGAGAAAAACAAAACAACACCGCGTCAAATTTCCCACTCTCCGTCGCATACGCAAAGAACAACGCGAAGACATGCCGGTTCATCTCGAAAACAATGGCGGCAGTAGCAGCATGAGTTTGCAACACACTCAACCACATACAAAAAACAAATCGACCTCTCGAAGTTACCGCCCTCCCTCGCAACAAAAAAAAGAAAAGAAAACCGGAGAAAACACAACAAACGCGCATCGTCACCGTGGTCGAGTCAGCACTGTGCGTCACCACCATCACCGCCACCGCCACCACCACCACCATTCTATCGACGAGACCGCGACGACCATTTTCTTTTTTACGTATAAAACGACGTGAACGCACTTTGCGGTCGTCAGTCTGCAGCATGACTTCCCAGCAAGGAGACGTCTACTACGACTCGGCAGAGGAGGAGGAGGAGGAGGAGGAGGATGAGCGGCAGCAAGAAGAGGATGAGGAGTACGATGACAACGTCGAGGCGGAAGACGAAGGAATAGAATATTGCAATATACCTGATTACGTTGCCACCAAAGCGTACGTGGATGCACAAATCGAACTCGCTCGTGAAATCGCAGTGCAAGATGATAAGAAAATATTGAAGGAGAACATCGATATACAAAATTCGTTAAAATGCGTGATCGAAAATCAATCCAAATGTCTCCGCCAATGGAAAGACGACAGCCCCTTTAACGCGGATCTCTTTCGCATTTCCAATACGGCTTCTCCCATAGAAGAAAAAGATGCCGTCAACAAAGGGTACGTCGACCGCAACATCAAAGGCATCAAGACGCAGCTAGAAAAAATTCCAAAACTCCGATGCAGCAAACTGGGAAACGTCAACGTGATGAAAAAAACGTCTTGTCAACGTGGCGCCACCACTGAAAACGGACGACGGGGCTACGAAAGGATATGTGGATGAGAAGATCAAAAAAGAAATGAATAATTTTTTAAAACAAATGTAAATTAATTTTTTAAAAAATTATTTATATCATGTATTTTTCAAAATATATATGTGTGAAGATTAAAAAAGAAATCAATAATTTTGTAATGTTGTATCATTTTTTTTCAAAAAATATATATATTCTTTAAATATATACACATTTTTTTGTTGTTATTTATCATCATGTCACCTCCAGGCAGGGATTTTCCCCCCCCTTTCATAGTCCATCCATAGAGCGAGGGGGGGATTTTTTTTTCAAAATAGTGACGTCACCGCGGAGGGGAGGGGGGTTCACAAAAAAATAAAAAAATAAAGGGAGGTGGAGGCGCACGCGCGTCTCTCTCATTCAGTCGTGGACGACAGAGGTGACAACATCGCAGCAGCAGCAGCAGCTTCTCGCTTCATGGTAATTATATATGTGTGCATGAGCGCACGCACGCACGCACGCACGCACACGTTACGTCACGCCACGTCACGCGCGCGCGAGAGTAACGTAAAACCCACTCAAGAGACGCTCTTCTCGGCCGTGTCGCGGTAGCTCAGTGCTAGCGTGCGCGCCACACCCCCCCTTCCTCACAGGAAACGCTACTCCGGGCGGTTCGAATCCACCTCGCGCAGACTTCCCGTTTTTGAAAGACACCACCACCACGCACAAACCGAGTTCCACACGACGCTCACAGAGCGCGCCACCACCACCACCACCTTCACCGCCGCATTTCGCCGCCAGGGCGCGCGCACACACAACACACTCATCGGCCCCAGGAAGTGACCTCACTTATCTGCTGATAAGATAAAGCCACTTCCGGGGGCCCCACAACACATTTACGCTCAAGGCCCTCTGACGTCATCCAGCCCATAGGCGGGTACGGGACCCGGAAGTGACGTCACTGATAAGATAAGGCTTATCAGTGACGCATTTCCGGGTCCCGAGGCCCTCTGACATCAGTCAACACATATGCGGGTACGGGACCAGGAAGTGACGTCACTGATAAGATAAGATAAGATAAGGCTTATCAGTGACGCATTTCCTGGTCCCGGACCCGCATATTCCCCCTACTGGTCTCACAGTCCGCGGTATCTACTAATGTTTGAAAGTAGGGTGTGACTAGTATAAGTTTGAGATCGCCTGTTGGAATTTACGTGTTTCGGGAACTACTGTATGAACAGAACATTTCAAGAGTTCAATTCAATAACACGACGACTAGAGCAAGTGACCTCTCTGGGGGTCATTTCAAAACATAGGCGCGTGAGGGATGTAATGTCCTTGCCTTGAATGGAAATGGAAACAACGTTAATTAATGTAAGGAAGTTTATGGATTTGGAATATATGCATTAAAAAATATTTTCATCACAAAATACCTCTCTCATTAAAATTAACTGAGCTCATGCTTAATTTCCCATACCAGACATTATAAATTTCTATCATTACATGTCAATTAGGTATAAGATCGATTATTACCAGAACAAATCATCAGATTGTTGGTGTACGTCTCAATATTGTCTGAGAAAAGTATACAAATGAGTGTTATATAATTTTCGTCTTCCTAAAACATGTGTATACTGTTTAGTTGCATGTTTTATTTCTATATTTAAATGTGTGTAGTATTACAATGCAAACAAAACTCTTATTCGTTTATTATATTGAATTTAAATTATTTTTCACAATTTAATACACGACAAAAACGTGTTCCTACAAAAGGCAGTAACGGAGCATTCTCCAGGGGAGGGAAGTGGTATTGGATTGGTGCCACATTCTACAGACTCCGCCTGTTATGCCTTTTAAGGCGAGGAGAACGGGGAAATCTTCCGAGGCTAGGCCACTTGAATTACCAGAAGAGCCAATGATAAGCGTTGCTTGCCTTAGAGTTAAGGATTGCACAAGCCCGGTGTCAAATATACATTATTACTCTTTAAATTATTAACAAATGAGACATCATTGAATTTTTCTATTGATATATTCATTACAAGTAAAAAATGTATGGTTCTATTTGAAAATTCACATGAGATTCAATTTCACGAAAATTAAAATTAATACGCAGAATGTATCTGCTGCCTAAAACTTGCCTCGTGGAATAAATACGAAAATGATCTCTTATGCCACCGCTCTGTCCAAAAGCATTTTGCAAAATAATTTGTTAATAATGAATTTCCTCGCTAGACGTTAAACATATTGGCATACACTTTGCACCATTGAATAGAATGCATCCAACCGCAAAGAAATCTTCAAATTTGCAGGATAACAGTTTGTCTCAGCGTTTGAAATTTGCCAGAGAATTTTTTTATAATAAAACGTGTGTCAACGATACATGAAGAATCGAAAGTTAAAAAACAGCTTATGAGCAACAATTTCCACCGATTTGTCGTAAGTCACAAATCGTTAATACAATTTAATCAGCAGAAAGCAAGACACTGCAAAACTATTTGAATTTTATACTTGACAGCCAAGATCGAATGAATTGGGGGTTGGAAACAAGTGAGGGTTGTCATCAGACGCTAAGATCGTATAAACAATTGCGTATCTCGAAAACGAAAGGCGATAGCTCCGGTTGGATTGCGGAATTTTGCATCTTGTGCAAAGGGAAATGAGATGAAAGAATAAAAAGAATTGCAAAATTTGTAAAATTATAAACAATTTCCAATTTTTGCAATTCTAAAGTGGGAAGGGTTTTCTGATGTCCCAGAACCAAAAACTGCCAATTAACAATTTTGCAACAATTAACAATTTTATAAACAATTCCGAAATGTGCGCTATTCCTGCCGGGGAGTGTCCTCAAATTGTCCCTGATTTGATGATAGCAAAATAACAATTTTGACATGAGATGCAAATTAATTGCTTAATATCTAGTTTAATTGTTACTTTAATGAGAAATATACAGCTGGTCTTTGAATGTTACTTTCTTTTATTGAAATGGTTGCCTAGAAGTCCTAACGATTCGAGAAAGACAGTATTTTGCATTTTTTCAAATGTAATATACATATGAACAATTGAAAATATGCAATTATAATCGTTTTTTTATCGCAAAATTCTGTAGTAAACTGGTCATTTGACAAAGTTCATAAATTGTGTTTGGACAAGAATATTGGAATTTAAATATCTATAAGAACGTAATTCTTCCAAAATTAGTGTTATTTTATCTGATATCAATGTAATTTCTTCAAAAAGAATTGCGTTAACAGTGGTTAAGTGCTATGAGTTCATATATATTTCAATGAATTTACTTAATGTTCATTGAAGTGTTTCTTTCATGTATTTTTCATTTGAAAATACTTCCACATCTGAACTGGCGGCGCCCGCCATTTTGTACGACGTAATTTTGTTAGGGCACTCCCCTCTGCGTTGAGTTTGGCTACGATGGTTTGTGAGGCTCCGCCTGCGACGTTTCGTCATGACAAGGGCTGTCCAAGCCGTGCAAAAGCTGATCTTAGCCGCAGACGGCCGCGATCAATTTTTGTTTCCAGTACTGTACATATATATGTATACATTTGTATATATACATATATATATGTGTATAAAGAAAACAAAGACTATTGTGTGTTGTTTCCTAAAAATTTGAATCTGCCATGCTACCGAACGAATGACTGGTACCTGACACCGCAATCGAGGCACCTGGCCACTGATTTCAAAGACAGGAATACAATTGATGAATGATGGCATGTGTCAAGATGCGCAAGTTCTAAGCTATTAATTTACTTGAGGTAAAAACTTTCAATGGCTTACCAGATGGACTCCAAAACACAAACCTTCACAAGGAGCTAATTACAACACAATTATTTGGTAAGGTAAGAAATACTTTAAAAAAAAGAGACATCAAAGTCTGGATTTCTTTATCAGAAAATCTATCAAAAGTATATTTGGATGAAGAGGAAAATTTGCAATTTTACAACTACTACATAAAAAAGATTACAGAGGAAAAAGTTGAAAAATCTACCAGAGTACCTCAGATGGAACAATTGAGAAACTTTTAAAGAAAGTTTTAGAAGTTAAGCAACAAATATCTGAAGTAAAAAAATTGAGAAAAATTGTCAATGATTTTATTATCAATACTAGTGAGAACCCGTCAAAATTTGACGGTGAGATCTTAGATAAATGTAAAATACTGTGCCCAGACTAATGTTCACAATATGTTGCATTGTTTGGATCTTCGGGTTATAACGAAGAAATTCTGTTGTATAGTTCCCAAAGTTTTGAACACGTATGGTCAATGACCAGGTGGCAATGCAAAATGGCCCACATATTCTAATAATACACTATATGATACGAAAGAGCACTATTATACTGACGGATATTATTTCTAAAGTTTTTTGATGTGTCATTTGATTACTTCTGGCATATTGCTCGAAGGTAAACTTACTTCCCAATTTAAGCAACACAGAGGAAACACGTTTGCAGAATTTCTCTCACATGGGAAGTACAAAGCAGAACAAAACTGACTTTTTCTGCGCTGTCTTTCTCATTCTCTGCGTCCAGTGTACGTTTGCTTCTTTGGGGGCGCGTGGACAATGATTTGGAATTCGACATAACCTGTGAAAAACTTCACTACTTCAGTACAACTGAGCAAAACCCACTGTCCGAATGTTCTCTATAAAATACATCACAAAAGGAAATACATGCAAACTGTCAACACCACAATGCAATTATTACACTGAAACAAACCCGTGACGAATTGTAAACAAATCTCAACCATCAAAAGAAAACATCAAGCAGCGCCACCATGAAGCAGCGTGGACTCACATCTAGCGTTTCATATAATCGATTTTGAAACAGCATTTTGGAAGAAAACAATTGACTACTGATAAGCGTAGTATTAATGAATGATTTAATTAATTAATTTACACCATAAATGTTGGTGAATCAACACAAACAATATCTGATAACACATCTAGGGATCACATTCATTCATTTAAAGGAAAAAATACTACAATCAGTTCAGTCAGCTCCAAACGAAGCCATGGCAGATTGCTTTATTTTTTTAAATATATAGATATT